>VYZM01015010.1:135984-149569 GCA_013398915.1 Dromas ardeola | reverse complement strand
TAAAAAAAAAAAAAAGCATTATAGTTATGTAAAATCTATGCTCCTGTAATTTAAAACAATGCTACCCTGGAGTTTTAAACTTTCCAAAATGAGGATTTATAATGAAACACCTGACAAAACCTTAACATACAGATACTAATAAGTTATTCTGTAAACAATGGATCTGATTCAGATTTTTTTAAACTACAATATTTAGCCTAGTGTGACTTCACTGACTCCAGCAGAATAGTTTCCCCCATTTACCTTGTTGTGAATGGTTGCAATCATGCGTGGTATATGGTAAACACATGTGGGGGGAATCTGTACAGATCACCCTTTTTAAAAGTTCTACATTGACAAAAATGGATAGTGGATGAAGTGGGGTCTCTAACGAGTTAGCCAGAAAAACACTTAATGAATAAAAATAAATGTGTGTTACTTCAAATACCATTGTACTCTGGTTTTTTAACTTATAACTGTTCAGTTTTCTCAGCCCCCCCCGGCCTCTGACATTAAATCTGCCCAACGTTCTTAACAACATACTTTTTGGTTTCCGTATAATTCGGTCATTTTACTAATAGGGTTTATAGAAATAATATGTACTATTTAGAGTTAGTGTGGCGTAAAAGCAAATGGCAGTTGTGCAGCTATTCTGAAAGGTTAAAATGGCTCACTGAGGTATTATTGCAGCTGTTGTAGGCCTTGTAATGGCCATAGGTGCTGACTCAGAGAAGGATTTTGTGTCGCAGAATCCTGCTCTAGACTGTAATTCTAATGAGGCTTATGACAAAGAGATGGCTGCTGGGGTGAGAAGGTATAGACAGAGCTGGTAACTTCGCTGTCTGAGCTAGAGCCTGACTCAAAATCAAATGCCGGAGGACAGATTTGCACTAAAAGAATGACAATGGGAGGGTACTGAGCATGTAGTTGCTTCCAGTCATGTAAAAACAATTATAAATGAAGTGAATATTTGGCATCTAAGTAGATGTCATAAGTTTCCCTCAAAGTATTTTCTGCTAAGGGCTGGGCTGTGGGTTTTTTTTAGCTTTGCAGGATGGCTCAGATCATCTCATTTACTGACTAGCTGAGTAACAACTTGAGATCATTTAACTAATGCAAGAAGACCCCAAAATACATTGAAAACCTGAAAGATGACCGTTATCTCTGTTCCCAGGATTTTGTGCAAATATTAGAAGGAAGATTCACAAATTGGATAGGATACGGCACTTTTTGTTTGACTAATATTTACTTTATCCTTAGAAAGAATGTTTACTTAAAAAGCATGTATTCCTTACATTTAATTGGGGGTATTTTAAAAATTCAACAAATCAATCAATTGCTAATAGGTCCCTGAATTACAAGTGGGCAGTGCATATGTCAACTTTACATCATTTCTTCTACCAGTTGAATCACTTTAACTGCCATCACCCCATTATCTCTTTGTGATACAATGTACAGCTTTTGAAATGCAGTGGCAAAGTTTTCAGTAGACCAGTTTGACTGGTATTCAATGAATACCTTATTGAGCTGATCTACCATTTTCTGCCCTCTAACAAATTTTATCTTCCTAGTTATTTTAGCGGAAAAGCAGCACACTGCCAGGTATAGTCTCCCTTCAATGCATGCATGCATCTCCCATTAACTCTAGAGGGAATTATGCACACACATCAGGAGAAAAATATACCCCATAGTGATAATGGCTTGCATTTATATAATGCCTTTTATTCCAAAGCACTTTTCAAACTGCTCTATTGCTAATCTGATTAGAAGCTCCATCTGTAGAGTGTACCTCCATTACTCTGCTCTGCTAGCAAGCATAACATTTTCAACATGGTCTGTGAAAACCCTTTAAAAAGGTGTCACCATGTATTTATGCTCAGGTTTTTTATTAGTGGTGATCTCTTCTCTTCTTTCCTTCTCTTCTTTTATGCACAGTAAGTTGTAAATACACACCTTTGTTCCATTTTTACTATGGTCCGCAAAATCCACAATAAAAACCGGAGACCACACAATATGGCATGAGACATCAAAAAACCATTTGGTTTTGCTCTCAATGAAATCACTTGCCAAATCACCAACGATTTCACTGGCACCCATCACAGCCTGGACCTCAGAGGTATTAAGAAACTGACCCATTTTCACCGCAAATTTTCATTAACGTAAAATACATACGGAACCGGATAAAGAAACACTAGTTTACAATATAGGTCCTGAGCACAGGGAGATGATCAGTATCTTAGCAGTGAGGAAAGAATTTTTCATCAAATGAAAAACTTACTTCATTCTCTCAGCTGTGGCAGGGCTGCGAGTCACTGGTCTGCCAGGAACAGCTGCATGTCCAGGATTTTGGCATCCAACTAACAAAGGAGCACTGTACGTTATTTTATCTACAATAATACCCCTCAGTCTCTCAGAGGCAACACACAGAAAGGAAGACTGAAGCGCCCTTCACAGCAAAGTCTACCCATGCGACAAAACCTAGCATTCGGAGGCTGTGGGGCTGAAAGGGATGAGCGAGGAGTAACATGTAACGGGTATGGGCTGCTGAAAATTACACCATACTTCTGTGCCTCCAAAATGAGGCCTAAGTGTGTTTCATAGGTATACAAGCCATCTGCTTGTCTTCCAAGGGTAAATTTTACCCACTGCACTTTAAAGATTCATGTTCATTGCTTTTACAGTTACCACTGAGGTCTAATTCACATCTTGGGATGGTAGCAGCAAAAGAAGGAAAACTTTTCATCTAATATCTGTTACACAACCTCTTCTCCTCCTACTCCGTCCCCATACGCCTGATGTATTTTTATGTTGTGGATGGTGATGTCTTTAATAATGTGATGGGGAATCCAAACGGCCACCCTGATGCGCCAACAGAAACAACACATTTCACAAGATATCTTCCTTGGTGCTTTCCAGCGATTTCTTTTCCTTAAGGGGGTGTCATTATTATGTTTTATCTTTGCCTGTTAGTGTAATTTTAATTTATCATTAAGTAACATTTTGCTTTTTAACATAAAGTATTCAGTGTGCTTGATGGAGCAGCGCTTCATGGAAAGTTAGTTCCTTCACAGCAACAACTGTTTGGAGAAGAGGAGTTTATTAATTTATCAGAGCCTTATGTTCAATTTCAGATTTTTCAGCTTAGGAACCAACAATCAGCTGCACCTGTTACCAATTAAAGTATTAATGGCACATCAATCAAAGAAAAATCACTGCAAAAGGAGATTACACAAGCTCTGTACTCATGTCATTTCTTTGGAAGTTATCTTTTTTTTCCAAAAAGAAATTAAATCCATAAACTATACACTAAAAACCCTGAGCAGGGCTCCTGCTACAGTGCTTGCAGTAACTTTGTGTCTGAAACCATGGGGGCAAGATCTTTTTCCACTGAAGGAACTGGGTGCCTTGTATTTAAAAAGTAATAATGTTGCTTTAAATGCAGAGGCCAGCAGGACCCTGTTAATGTTTTTATGGAGCTTGACAAAAGTTAATTACTAGGTTTGCAAAAAGCCTGCGAAGCACGAGCATGGCACAAGATTGATGGAATCTCCCTGCTACTCGCAGGTTGCTGCCTCTCCCCGCAATGGGGAAGGCACTGCGGCAACAAAGGCAGACACTCCACAGAGGACGTCTAATTCCATCATCAGTTCTCTATAGAAAAAAACCCAAACATTATCACCTCCAATTAATAGGAAAAAGTGACATGAGCAAACGATGCAGCTGTCGTAGCACAGACGGTCTACTAGTGTCACCAGCTCTATACCATATCATTTGTGAGGTCTGGGAGCTCACTCAGGTCACCCCACGTCACATCTTTAGCTCTATAACCAGTGTTGCTAGGATAGCGCATATACATTCACTAAGGCGTTGGGATTACATCGGAGAATCATTTTTCACTGTTATGTAAGTTGCACATACAATGTGTATCAACATCATTACTTTATGGTACCTTTTAAACCTGCCAGAGTTCAAAGTTGCTCTTTGGTAAATGAAATTGCCTAATTGCGTGCTGGAGACGATGTATTTTTATCAAGATGAAAAGCTTGCGAGGAAAGCCCCTCTCAGGCAGATATGCTTAGCTGATTTATTTTGGGGTGCCCTATTTTGCCGTTGTTTTCAGTTTGGCAGCCTCCCAGAATTTAACTAAGGCATATTTCTCTAAAGTATGAGGTGGTCTTTTCACACAGCATGTTAATGGCCCATAATCCCAATTTTCCCAGCATACATACCTGACTTTGTTGTTTTTACCCTTTTCCCATTTTTAAATTGCAACATATTAGAGAGGTTTTTAACACTTAAAATGCTACTAAAATCTAAGAACGTCTGTCAGATTCCTTCCTCTTGTTTGCTTCAGAAAGTGGTGCTTTGATTGTCCATTAGAGAGTTGTTTACATTTCTCCAAAAGCTCCATTTAGTTTTCCTGACAAGGTGGAATAAGTGACTGGCTGTGATGGATAGAGGCACCTGTCCTAATGGCTGCTCAAACTGTGCCCACTAGTGCACGTTACATTGATAAATTGACAACAGTTGGGACATGCTCTGCTAGCAGCAAGAATGAGGCTACTAGGACAAACACAGGCGGTTAGACAGTCTGCTTTAATATTCTTGGGAAAGGTATACAGACTTCTAATCTAACACCCCAACAGCTGCAGTGAGAAATTAGCGCGCAGGCAGAATTTCTTTGTTACCTTGACATTAGCATTGCTAGTTAGCCTGGAAGTATGTTTACAGTAAAATATTTCCCAGTCTCCTAGTTCATACACCTGCAGTACCTGCATTTGGCATGCTAATTAAAATTGCGTTGCAGGATTTTACTCAAGCCTTTGCCTCTCTTCCCAGGTTTCATCTTCCTTTTTGCAGATGGCTTGACTATTTTTATTGATTTATTTGCTAAACCCAAGCCACATTTATCAGTCTCCTGTCATATTGGCAGAAATACACCAGAGTTATAGACAAGTTTCAAAAAAAGTTCCAGGTACCAGTTGCAAGATAAGGGACGGGAAACGTGAAAAAGTTTTCAGTTCTTCCTCCCTCACATCCCTCGTTTAATGAAGCATTTAGGGATGGGATAGTCTGAAGGACAGAAAGTATTGAGGCCTTCTCCTTATTGGAAGAAGCCATCCAGCAACAACTGCAATATGATACCGAAACCAGCCCGGCACGCGTGCGGCCTGTCTCCCTGCTGCTGGGCGCTGTAACCAGAGAGCTGTCACATCCAGAAACCTGCTTTTGCCTTGGGCCTCTCGTGACTGGCCGTTCTGGGACTGACCCGGGCTTCATGAGGGAATGGGCTGAAGAGCAGATCTAGAGTTTCATTATTCTGTTTCTTTCCTCCCAGCTCCCCTTGTTCCCAGTCAATTTGCGTTTATCGCTAACAGAAATGGAATCTCTACTCCAGCTGGACTGACTGAGTTCCAGAAGCCACAAAATTCCCCCGAATTTATCAGTGATAAGCTTATTTTAACCTAAGACTAATCTAAAGGAACAAACGACCACGGAGAAAACACTACAACTTAATGCAAAGCCATAAAAAAGGATGCACGAGCCAAAGAAGAAGTATGGACATAATAATGCTTCTCAGAGCCTTGCTTTTAAATGGCCTAGTTACTGATTTTATGATAAGGCACAGTTTGCCTTTCTGATTTGCATGGATAATGAAGCAATTAGCAGCTATCATATATAAAACATGTTAATTCTTCATTAGACACCAAACAAAATGGCATAATGTTCAACACATAGTGCGGAAGCTCCAGTTACTTGCTGACTCCATTTCCGTGGAGCTTTGATGGGAGCCCAGTTGGTGCCTGCATTTTGCTCCATCAGGTGATGGTGAGTTTGCTATGAAACTTCGATGGGCTGGCAGTGGGCTCCCCTCCCCACCCTCTCACTGCTACTCAACTTCTTTTCACATTATTATTTTTGACATTGGAAACAGCTACTTGTACAGTGTCATAATAGCAAAGCAACAATTATGTGGGGTCTGGTATTTCTCATGCAAATTATAACAAAAAAAGAGAGAAAAATTCCAGAAAACTGGCCCCCTTAACAGACCAGTTTTTGTGTTGAGAACACAGTCTGTACTTTTAGGACTGTCAAATTAAAATGTAAAGGGCTACATAAACAAAACAGTTTCTCTAAGAGAAGAGGAAAACATAGCATAAGAGACTATATTTCAAACAATTTGTCAGGAATACTTGTCTAACGAATTTATGCTGAAAAGACTAAATGCCTGAAACAAAGGGTTTGAAAAAATCTTTGAGTAAGGACAGTGTAAGAAGACAGAGACGGCACCATATAGGTATTTCTTATATTTATGTTTGCAAGAGAATTACAGAGCTGCATTGGAAGATATGAATTAACCTATTCCCATGTGCTTTGGATAGTAAGGGCACATGGCATTTGTCATATCCCTATCAGACTAGCATGTGTAATAAAAACAGATAACCAGGACAGGAAAATTAGTATTGGGACCAAGCCCATACTTTACTAGAAGCTCTTTCTTTTACTCTCTTTCAACAAATACAAACAAGCCCTGTGAAAGTATCACAGTAAGGGAGCACTAAATTAAAAAAGTCAACCACAATAGCATTAGCATTAGAGGTTACAACAAATGCAATCATTGCTGGGAAAAAATCCTAAATGCATGCATCTCCACAAAGAACTTTGAAACAATGACTTTACTCCATAGGGAAATGCTGTGGTATATAATACAGTATCATTACAATAAAAAAGGAGCCATGAGGCACATCACTAAAGGAGAAAACAAATCAAAACAAAACAGAGAAGAAAAGCAAGCAGCTTATTGTGCCTCTGCCAAGGGTGAAGTAAACAGTGCATCTGTTTCAAAATTCAGACCCCTGTGTCTGACCAGGAGTAAAACTGTCCATTAGAAAACACAGTCAGGAAAGGTTAGTGACATTTCGTCTGGTTTCTTTATGCTTTTGCCTTGCACACAGAAAAGCAGTTCTGAGTGCACATATTTATAACAAATCCCATTGTTAAAGGAAAATAATTTTACATAAAAATACTCTTATCATAAACATGGAACATACTGTGTACAGGCAGTCTGTCTGACTTATAGCAGCTCAGTTCAGCCTGCGCAAGATAACCAAGAGTAATGGTTTTTGATAATCAGGCCACAGTATTAATATAACATGAACCATAAATGCTTTTGTACTACATCTCTGGTTAAGCTACCAAATCTCATTGGAATATTAAGGAGAAAAAGCTATATTCTGCTTTCTGTTCTAAACTGCAAAATGTGCTTCAGAGCATTTCTACAGATGCCTCTTTTGAACAGACACTGCAAACACGAGTAGGTGGTACAGGTGATTAATGGATGTATTCTTAAACAAACCACTGATCCTTACTATCCAGTTCAAGCTCAAATGTTGCGTGCTGGGTCAGAGTTTTGGTTCCATAAAACTTAGCTGTGGGATTTCAAGTGTCAGTTATGCTGGCAGGGGTCAGTCTGCCCGGGAAAGTGGAAGTCAATTGCTCTGGGAGGAGAAAACTCCATTTCGATAGCTTTCATCAGTCCTCTGCTTCTATAGCATTAGTCTGAAGGGACTCATCTTGACTGATGGCAATTGTGGAGAAACTCTAAATTATACCCATTTTCATCAATGTTATCAATAAGAAATACATAAAAAAGAAAGTAGTATTGATGCTGAGGTTTGGGGAGTATTTTACAGCGCATCAGAATGAGGTGACTCAGAAACATAGCTTGTGTTAAACATACTGCTATATAGAAACACAACCATACACGTGTTACTACAACTAGATTTCATATCGGTATTGGGGAATGGTAACTACAAACCCACAAACTTTCTACAAAAGCAGTGTCTCCATAGTATAATGCTTACAAAAACCCTACTGCCATAAAATAAATAAATATATTTTTATATATGTATATAAAAAATATTTATGTAAAAGCACAAAAATTTCTCTTGATTTAAAAAACTGAAATTCTGGTTGAAACATATTGTTTATTATTTGAATTGCATATAAGCCAGTTCCACATCAATGGCTGGTGGAATACAAATCAAACAACAGAGCTGCCTTTCTTGGTATTTTGCATTTATTTCTGGTGGGTGAAACAGAAAGCCACAGTCCACTCCTAACCACTTTTGATCATTAAAAAAAATCCATGGCAATTTTAACAAGAATACGGGTGTTAAATTAATCACAGTGACCTGGCCAAATTCCAGTTCTGGTAATTACATCCTGCATACCTAAAATTCCCCCTGCAGTTCCAACTGGAGAAGTTATTCTTCACTTTTCCTCTTAAAAAGCATTGTATATAGTGGTGCTGCTAATACAACTTTTGGTCCAAGAAGTTTCATTTCAATTACAGGCAAATGAGCTGATGAACTTTTGGGTCTTCTTAGACTAAAGGTAACTTGAAAACATAACTGTTCTGTCAAGTTACTTTATCCAATTATTTTTTTCCCCTCATAATGTACATATTTATTCTACCCCTCAATGCAGTGGAAGCATCTGTTTACCCATCACTTCTCTAGTTAAGAAAACCTCACCCTTGCCTTACACAGCCCTGACCTGGAAAATCAAGCATCCCACTCATCTGACATGACATCAGGTGAAGGAATGCAATGAGCATCCTCACAGGCTCTCCAGACAAATAGCAGGAAAACTCACTCGGGGTCTTGGATATGGGTCTTAGAAGTGCGCAGGCACTTGCTGCCTCTCCTCTTTCAGAAACAAACAAACAAAAGCACTAGGGTTCTCTCTCTACTCTTAGAAACCAGAAAAATGGCAGGCATGGCAACAGTGCTAATCATTCTTCCTTCCCCGCCAGTAGTTACATATAATAATTCAAAGTCCAGCATGTATCTAACCAATTAACCAGAAAGATTTGGATAGAAACCAACTGCGAAAGTCACCATTAATTTTTAAAATAACTAAACTATTAGGCCTTATGGCCTGCCATCATTATATCAGAATCCTTCATGTAGTCACTAGAAAAAAGCTCTAATTTGCTTTTATGGAAGCATACGGGATATGATACATAAATAGATGTACATGTAGAAAGACTGAAGACAGTGAGTAAGAGACCAACAACAGACTACAGTGAATCTATCAGGCTGGCATCTGCCATGTTGAAAGAGAACGTGTCCATTAAGGTAAGACAAATACAGGGGACAGGGAGACACGCTGATGCTGGGCTGCTCCAGGCAGGTAAGAGTAGGCATCTGTCAGTCTGCCACAGCAGCAGCCTCCTCTGAGCTGGCCCCGCTGGCTCCTCTCCAGGTAAGCTGCTTTCTGAGCTGAGGAAAAATGTATATTGTACTGAAGACTGGCTAGAGTTTTCCAAGTTACTATTAAGGCATGCCTTATAGGTGATAACGTCTCTAAGTGTAGCAAGCAAAATATTATGAATTGATTTCGGCATGAGCTATTCAAGATAAGATGGAATAGGAACAGTGGCTGAAGCAGAAGTGTTTAAACGAGACACAGGGTCTGTTCCTTTCTTCTGACCTCTGTAGATAAGCAATAAAATTATACATGGCTGCAACAGTATTCTGTGTCAAGAGTATTAAGTGGACAGCTTCTAATTACCTTTAGCTCATAAAGCTAAAGGGCTTGATCTATTGCTTAAAAGCTTTTTACTTTAAATTATTTTAATCAACAATTCTATTTTTAGCAGTTGTTTCTAAGATGCTTTTCCAGTAAACGGGGGAGGGGTGGGAAGGGAGGTTGAGGGTCTGGTTAGCTAGCTGGCTCACCTCCCAGGATGCACAACCTTAAAGTCCACAGCTCAGTAAGAATCTGCTAATGTAAAAATGAAATAAAGCCTGGGAACCTTACAGCAGTAGCCATACTTTCTAGAATTTTTTTTTCCTCCAATTGCAACATGTTCAATAATATCTAATATCAATGTGGTGGGACACAGTGTGAGGAGGACATTAATGTTCCCTTGCTTTTCTAAGCTTGGTTTCAATGCATGGCAACATTTTTCTTTTCTATGTCCCTGTTCATGGTGTAGGGAGCTAAGATGGGAAGCCCTTGCGAGGACAGCTATTGGGCATGAAGAATCCAAGAACCATGGAGAGGGGACGAGTGGCAGATGATGTTGGTGGTAAAACCATACTGCTTGGTTGCACCTTCTCCGAAATGAAAGAAATGGCTCCAGAGGGCGGCAGTTTTGATCCATTCCACGAACCTTCAGACTTTGGGAAAAACAATGGTGAGAGGGAAGCAAAAAGCCATACAACAATTTCTGAAAATCTGCCCCAGAATACTAGAAGTACAAGTTATCCACACAGATCCAAGACTGTTTTCACTAACAAAACTTTTATTAAGGGCTGCAATTTTATTCTTGGGATCAAATTTAATAATCCAACAGTCTTGAACCTCCTCGTGCCTTTGAGATATTGATTAATCCCTTGATGCTCATTTGGCTAATATGCATGTGGGCTGTTCACGTACTAATCTTCATAAAATTCGGACCAGAACTGTATGAAGCTATTCTCTCACTACAGTACAGGCAATCTAATGAAAATATCCCCATATGTCATAAGTCAGGTATTAAAAAGAAGAAAAAAACAACACAAAAATCATGGACTCCATGACTCTCATGAGACTATGAAAAAGATTCGTCCTTAGCTATAATAGCAAAAATGACCTTGGCACAGGGCATTTCCTGAAAAACGAAGGATTGGCTGGGGTTAATGGCCTACAGCTTTGCCTGAGGCCATCAAGTCTCCCAGTCAGTCATTAATCCCCCGGAAGTACCCCGGTGCCTTGATCATTTCTACTTAATTAAAGTCGGTGATCCCCAGGATGCCTCCATTTCACCAGGAGACTCTTTCTAGTTACTTCAAGGAATGTGCCTCTCAACTCCCTCCCTCCGTTTCTCTCTCTCTCTCTATCTCTCAAGATATTTGACATGACATGTTCCAATTTCCTTTTTAATGGCCAATGTTTAATATGGCTTACAAATAATTATTTTTTCTTTCATCTTTGACATGAACCCTTAGTCCAAAATTGAAAAATTAATTCCTTTTTTTTTTCCAAGGGAAAAATACGTCTGTGGCTCCTGCATGAGGGACATTGAACCCAAAGTAAATAACTACCAAGGTTTAAAGAGCTTCCATCTTTAAAACAAACAGAACCGAATGCAATACATCTAAATGAGGAGAAAAAACAGAACTATGTTGTGGGGATGAGCAAAAAATCACACAGGATGATTTAATGGAAAGTCAAAAATGAGAATCTGCTCTTACTGCCTTTTTTCTCCATCCAAGACTCTAAGCCTGGAAACACTTACCAGAGAGTTAATTTAATGATTATCAGCAGCCCCACAGACTTCAGTGGAACTATGCATACGCAAAGAGGTAGGCACTTGTGTTTTCAGGACCGAAGCCCACATTTACGCAAAATAAAACAAACAAGCCAGAGGGGCCACCAGTGTAGCTCTCTTCAGAGAAGCAACCACCTACACTCCATTAACAGCCTGTTTCAGGCTGCAAAATATAGATCTAGATTTTTAATGTTTGAAATTTCAAATGGTGATCTGAAAGCAGGCTACGTATTAAAATATACGTGCTTACATACATTTGAAAGTTAAGGTAAAGAGTTAGGTCTGCATCATATACAAGAGACGAAGACACATTCACTGTCCCAAAGATCTGATAACCCAAAGTCCTGATCCTTCAAATCTCTGGTATCTCATGTGGTAGAAAGCTGCAGTGCATCTTCAAATTAACACATAATCCACACATAAACCTGTACTTACTGCTCATGATCAATGCACCTAATGATCTGGAGTAATTAAAATTCTATTTTCAATTTTGCAGCCTACTTCTACTCCTATAACAGGCCGCACCAACACTATAGGTAACACTTCCCTTTGTCTGAGTAAGTTCAAACCAGGATTTTAACTTTGTAAAGAAAGCCAATGGCTACTCAAGACAACAGCAAAGGAGGCATTACAGTAGCCTTTCAAAACTCTACAGTGCAATAGGTCATGATGAGCAGATTCTCTGGCAAAATAGCAAACATTGCAAGTATGTGCATGTGCCACCACACACAGTGGACAAATAAATATCTATATATATGTGCACACACTATACACGTGGGGTGAGAGAGAGACAGAAGGCATTTATAATTTTATAATTTCTCAATACTATCACAGAATGAGAATATAACCAGACTGATTCAGTACCCTAGCAATTTTGCAGAACAACTTGAGAAGCTTGTTGATTCCTACAAAGTCAGAATGTTCCATAAAAATAAGAAAATTAAATTGTCATATGATAGTCATACGTATTGAGTCAGTTTTACTAATACTTTATTTCATACAAGTCAAATACAATGAGTTAGCAATTTAGACTGTGAATCCATATGCATATACACGTTGCACCATAACTGGCTACTTCACAGTCAGTGACCGCAAAACTGAACTTTGACTGCTATCATTCCGATCACAAATGTAAATTTTTCTCTCCCAATGACAGTAACAGTGACCCATGACCTTTTTAGGATACTTCTGTAATTATTTGACACTTCGTTCAATGTATTTATGGCTCTTACAAGAACAATTATTAATTATTCCTACTGAAATAGCCTGTACGACTCCCAGTTCCTGGAAAGAATTGTGTGGTAGAATTTTGCAGTCACACCTAAGAAAGCTCCCGTGTGTACTGAATTTACAAATTATTTAATTATGCGCAGATCACCACCTATGTGATTCTTCAGCAACATCATGGAAGTTGGAGTTATCAAGAGTCTCTTTTAAAATTGCCCTTTCAGGATATAAATAAGTCTTCACAAAGTCTGCCCAATCTTTTTACTATTTGAAATCCCTAATACCGGAGGTACAACCCTCTCCAAGGAAGGACAACTGTGCTATAATGAAGATGCCTGGATGTTGACAAATGTAAAAGGAAGAGATAATTTAAAGTTTTGGCAGCTGCAGGTCTGAATCCAAACTTTCTTTTCCAGGATATGAACTTTTTCATCTGCTATTTTGATTTACAAACAAGCAAAATAAGCATATGCTGAATAAATCACCTTGGTGTTGAATTTATCAGGATGGCTGAAAGAGCTTTATGCCTCCCAATTAGCACTAGTCAGAAAGAAGCACATCCCCACACAATGTGGAATAATTGCAATCCTGAGATGGCTTCCATCCCTGAAAAAGTACATCCTGTTTATGACTTCTAACTCTTATATTTCATTTTCTGCTCACCTTTTAATGATGATGCTTCTCTTACAATGGAATGAGCTAGGGAAAAATGATACCAAATTTAATTTAAATTATTTTTGATACCTCCCATGATCACAGTATTGCTTAAACATTACTATTTGCTGAACTACATTCACATCAAGCATCCACTGAAGGACTGCAAGGAGAATCACAACTACACAGTGAAACATAATCTAAAAGGAAATATAAGCCAAAACCTTGGTGACTCATAGAAGCAACATGGCATAAAAATGTCTGCATTTCCCATTGCATGCTTTTCCATTAAACAACAGGACATTTCTAAAGTTTGAGACGGTACCTGCAGGAGCTCAGTTGTGACCATAGAGAAGAGATATTCTGTAGATTAAAATGCATTATTGGCATTAACTTTAGAGA
>VYZM01015010.1:122220-135959 GCA_013398915.1 Dromas ardeola | reverse complement strand
AAAAAAAAAAAGAGAGAGGAGAAAAGAAAGTAGTTTCACTAATCATTTTACTGATCAAAGAATTCATTTTCTAAGTGCTCAAACTTTGAACCTTTCGGTGAAGACAAACTTTGAACCCTGTTTTATGATGCTCTGGAAGAATTCCTTCTCTTGAACTACAGCTAAAAGACTTGTGAAAAATGTTATTTCAACAGTGAAGCAGTTCAAGTGACTGACTAAAACCTCAATGTATAAGAAGTATAACTCAAGCTTGGCAGAACTGAGCCAAATAAATAGTGATGATAAGCGACATATCTAACAATGTAGTCTCAGTGTCTTGTCATTAACACAATTATGTCAGTACAGTCAATCAGCACATTGCCTTGACTTTAAAGCAAGATTCCGAATGCGTGTTTTTAGAGTTGGAGGGAAGAGGACAGAGGAGAATCACTGAATTTAAAGCCACAGTTATTAATGGCTTTTTAAGAAAACAGGGTTATCCACTTATAATATGCTTTGTGCTGGATTAACACTAAAATGATTCTTATGAGTTCAATATCATCTGTAATGGCCCTCTGGCTATGCAAACAAAAAGGGACTCAAGACGAAGCGTTCCTTTCACAAATCAGAAACTGATTTACTACCTGAAGTGATAATGACATTCAGTTTGGTTTCCAGTGGGGATGAATAGGACAAAATGTTCTCATGAGAATGCATGTTCTCAGAATGTTTTCCCCTCAAAAAGGTTCTTTGCTATGTGCTGGGAGGCCTGACAAACTTACGCCATCAGCAGTGACAAGTGATGGCATCTGCCAGAATTATCATAGAATCATAGAACCATTTAGATTGGAAAAGACCTTTAAGATCATCAGGTCCAACCGTTAACCTAGCACTGCCAAGTCCACCGCTAAACCATGTCCCTAAGCACCACATCTACACATCTTTTAAACTCCTCCAGGGATGGTGACACAACCACTTCCCTGGGCAGCCTGTTCCAATGCTTGACAATGCTTTTGGTGAAGAAACTTTTCCTAATATCCAATCGAAACCTCCCCTGGCGCAACTTGAGGCCATTTCCTCTTGTCCTATCACTTGTTACTTGGGAGAACAGACCAACCCCCACCTCGCTGCAACCTCCTTTTTCAGGTAGTTGTAGAGAGCGATAAGGTCTCCCTGGAGCCTCCTTTTCTCCAGGCTAAACCACCCAAGTTCCCTCAGCTGCTCCTCATAAGACTTGTGCTCTAGACCCTTCACTATCTTCATTGCCCTTCTTTGAACACATTCCAGCACCTCAATGTATTTCTTTAGCTATCCCATAGCAAATGATATGAAATGAACCACCTTTGCGGATTAGTGATGAAGTCTGTATAGAGGCCAGAATAGGCAGAAGCACATTCACTATACCAAGGCAGGGGTATAGTCTCCGTGCAACTGTAGTCCACAATAGCAAGCATTTATTAAAAGAGTATTCAGGTAAAATTCACCTGCATAAAGACTTCCACAGGAGATCTGCCTGCTTCAAGATGTCAGTTTATTTCTTAGATAAATTGTTAAAATAACACTGAGGCCCTGACATAAGCCCCCAGATGCCTGGATGTTCAGAAGGAAAGCTGCCTAAAATCCTTAGGTTGTGCCTTATGACTGCAGCTGTCCTGAGAAATCACTGCTGGATTCTGAAGCAGCAGCCAGGACAACATCCAACAAGCCAAATCCTCACAGGAGATAAATTAGGTAGGACCCTTGCTTCTGCTAATAAATCAAATCTGCCATATAACAATGTGCTGATATTCTTGGTACTTCCACCCTTTGAGATGCTCCGTAAGGGCTTTTGAACTAATTGCAGTATGCTGAGCAATAGGCTAACATGCCACATCATTCTGCCCCTCTGGCCACTCTGACCAAATCTCTGTAAGCTTCTCTGACCTACTCCTGGCTTTCCTGATAGCTCTTCATGTAATTCTTCTCTGATCCCCAATCAGCTTTCCTGATACCCTGACTTCTGCTGTATCCCTCATGCAGATCTAATATTTGCTCTTCTCATTTGGCTCCCATTCTTTCTCTGCTTCTCTTTTACTTCCTCCTCCATATACTTATGATCCAAATACCTCTTCCAGCTCGCCTTATTTCCTGGTCCTCTGACCTTGTGTCAGCTAGTACAAAATTGGTCTGATCCTGTTTGACCATACATTTTTTCTGAACTCCTACATAGCTCCAATCCTCTCTTTTCCTTCTCCCTGGCATTTTGATCCTTTCTGCCTCCATTTGTCCTGTTTTGATCCACTTTCAGCTTCCCCAGAGCCTCTACAATCCTCTCTGAGCCTTCTTTTGCTGCCCTGATCCCTCCTCCACTCTCCCTGTGTGGCTCCAATTACCCTTCAACATTTCTTTCTCCCTCAAAATCCTCTGAATCTCAGCTTTGTAACATATACTGTATTCAATATGTGTACTGTGAAATCAGTGGGAATTTACCAGCAAAGAAATAGCCTGCCACTACTGCTGTAGAACATGATTGTGAAAAAGAAAGAAAAAAATGATTTACTACCCATTCTCAACATTTATTTCTCTAACTTAAATATCTTATCTATTTTCATTGCATTTTTCCTACATTGTGAAGATACGCTCTTCTCATTCTAGTTTTAAATAGACACTTTTAAATCTTAGACCCTGTAAATCTCTACTTTTGAACAAATTACATCTTATTCTCATCATCCTTCAACTATTTTGATCAAACAGGTACGTGGTACCAGCAATGGATGTGCACAATGTGGGCCAATGCAAGTTCAATCAGCTACTATGCCTGAAGAGCCACCAATGCAGTGGCATGGCAACTGTGCCCTGTTTCTGCAGTTTCCTGTTCTGGGGTCACAAAACGTACATCTGCTGCTCTTGATGTCAGTGTGGGAATTCAGTTGAATGCTGATTCATTCAATGACTGGAAGTGGAAATATTTCTGCATTTGCCAGTGGGGCACAATAATCGTCTCCCCATTGAACACAATCACAATGCTGCATGGCCTTGGATGTAGGTATCCATAAACCAGAAACTCTTACAGTTCAAGTTCTCACACTAAGGTGAAGGTGTGTTAACGAAGGCCTCTTGCTAAGTGCTCATACACAGGTATTTCACATCAATAAAGGGGAAGTTTCCAAATAGCTGATGGTTCAAGTACATGTTGAGTTAACATTTCTCTCTGTTCAAGACTATACTGCATCAGCAAAAATTCAGTAAGGAACATTAATTATCAAATGTGCCAGTTTTGTGACTATTAAGTACCTCATTAGATTCAGTTTTGCAAAATGCATTTATGAGCACTTTTATACAGGAAAGTATGGCATGTTTGGCATTATTTAACCCTTCAACATTATCCAAAAGAAGTTCATGTTTCAAATCTATTAAATTTTTTTGATCAGTTTCATTTTTATTTTAAGGGTTTTCTTAACGTGCAAAATTTTATATGGATTTTTAGCTGTTCTTGAAGAACAGGCATACTAAAGACATTAAAAAATGGTATTTTTTTTATTCAGTTTGAATAAAATTTGTCCTTAGAGCTGCTACATGATTTTCATTCTTACCTAAAGCATTAAAAGGTGGTTAAAAATAAAAACATTGTCTACATATTGTGTATAAACATATATTCATAAACACCCATTGCTGACAACACCACAATTCTTTCCTTCTGTATTTATTAGCACAGAGTCAAATTTTTCAGCTACAATATATTTCCTTTAGTCTGTCAGAAAGAAAACCTCATACTTCAAAAAAGGAAAAAAAAAAAAAAGAGAAAAATAAATTAAAACCATATTTAAAATGTATCATCTAGCCTAACCTTTACTCCATTAGGGAAAATATGCCTGCAAAAAAGATTAAATACAAATTTGCTTTGCTTTTAAACCTACTTAAGAAGCACCTATCCTATCTGTCCATATAAATTCCAATGGAAAACACGATGACATGCAATTACTAATCTCAATGTACACAGCTATGCCTCGGGGACTTAGTGGTTCATATTTTACTGTTCTGTAATCAAATACAGAACTAATGAGTAAAAATATGCTTCCCCCAATAAATTTCCAGCACCTGGACAAGTGTCTGACAGGGAAATGGAGGATGCTCACACAAAATTCATTCTGCAAAGCTATTAAAGTGTTATACTTGCCAACAAGTGTTCATTAAACAAGAATGAAGGATCTTTATGCCAGCTTCCTACCAAAGGCTTTTTAATATTTTAATGGAGAGTAAAGACTATTTATCTGAACTCTGATCAGTTAATGTTCAAATCTGTTATGAAAAAACAAGGAGTCCTTTATAATACCTTTCATAAAAATCCATTTTGCAATGCTTCAAATAAAGACTAAAAACTGTAAAAGATTATGTTGCGTATAAACAAAATCAGTATCATTTTGAAATTATATGGTTATCCGTGGAGCTGCTTAGCATATTAGAATCATGTTGTATTTTTATTTAAAGAGTGGTTAGCAACATCCATGATACAAATGAAAAATAGGATTAGAGATGACATCACTTGTGCAAGAGCATCTTCAGACTGCAGGCAAAAAAAGCAAATTTAATGGGACAGATGAAAGAAGTGGGAGGCTTATAGATTGTGCAAAGCTAGGCCATATACCTGTTGGGGAAACAAAAGCGCTTTAGGAAACGTGCAAGGAAGACTATCTGACATTATGTTTATCAAAAGGAACTGAAGTTTGAATCCAAAACCACATTTAATGCAACCCACAAAAATAGAAGATCAAAAGCGTCCCTTAGAAATAAAAGCATGGATCCATGCAAAACTTCACCAACACTTTCTTTTGCAAGAAGACTGGTGATTTTGGATTTGGGATTTTGGTTTCACCCTTCATAATCATGTAGTCAGACCTGCCACATCTCCCAGGTTTCAGAGTGAATAAAAAAACCATCACTTTTTCAAGGGTAGTCTTCTACCCAAGGGCAGAAGAAACAGAGGCCAGTTCCTCACTCACAAAATCGTCAGATGGAAAACAGGAGGCTCCCAGTTATTTGCCCTTTTCTTCTAGGGCCACCCCAAATTCCCGGCTCTCGTGGCAGTGTACTAACCACCAGGCTGTGCAAGGATATTCTGGGCATGGCTGTGCTCTAATTCTCCTGTCAAAGCAGAATCAGCATAAAAAAGAGAAGGGGTAAAAAAAAGAAATAGAAAAAGCACGTGTAATCTTAGCCTGACGTTTTGGCAATTATTTTCTGTTCTTTACTCCCAGGGTGTTGATGCATTTTAGTCGAGACCCCAGCTAAAAGCAGAAGTAGCGCAGTGAACAGGAATGGGAGTTTGCTCCCAGGACCTGCTTCCCACACATTTTCCTTGAGCTGGCAGCTTCTGAACCCATATGGAAGTCTATGCTCCAAAATTTGATATATAACAATTTTTTTGGAATCTCCTGGAGTTTGGTGGTATTTAACAGCAAGCACTTGGAATTGCTCTGAGATTTCTGCAGCATTTTGGAGAAGAGCTCTCCTTTTCATCCTTGATCCCTGTCTCCTCCCCTCTCTCACTAAGCCTGATCTAGCTTCTCCTGAAATTGATGGGAAGAATGACACAAGATCCAAACAGAGCTTGGACCTGCTTGTCACACAGCTTCTAATTGTCCTTTAAAGTCCAGATTTCAATGTAGCATCACATATGTGGCTATTTCACATTTGACAAAATAGATACAGCTTTCCTCGTGTTAAAAGGAAGTAATGTGTAGGAGTGTGGAACCCAGATATAGAGAGGTTAACATTTTAGAAGCAGTGAAGGTAGCAATGTACAAACACACATTTAAGTTGCATACCCAAATAATTATGTGACAAGTACCTGACTTTGTGCACAGGTTTCAGTTATACAGGCACATGTGCATACATTTAAAGGATAAAAATTCTTTTATTGTCTTAATTTAAGCCTCTACTTCTGAGTGCTTCTGAATTTGTTTTAAGGGAAAACCCAGATTTCGCAGGTTTATGGTAGACTCTACTAACAGTGGTGCATATATCCATAAAGAAAAGTACTGTATTGTGGAAAGAAGTATTTTTAAGGTGCAAGAAAGTTAGGGTTTAATAGGGTGTGAAGTTATCGGGGAAGGATTTGTGAGGTTGGGAATTTAGTTTAATGCTTATTAATTAAAGCAGAATTGGCAGCTACAGATCTGAGGAGTGAAGTACCTCTGCCAACGGAATACATCAACTGGCACATAAACAAAAGAAGTATGCACTATCCTCTGATGTACAGAAGGAAGAGGTGGCTTCCCCATCAACACACAACTGTGCTATGCGTAAGTCTGTGATCTTTCCAACATCAAAACCAATGAACACACCCGGTACTATCTCACAAAGCTCAGACTTACTCTTGACCACATATCCAGACAAGCCTGACACATTATTGGAAAGTAAGAAAATATTTACGTTAGCATGCAATGCTGCTCCCAATTAAACTTTACCATTGATTGAACTAGGAGAAGGATAAGGACCCACAGATCAAACAGGTAGCACCTTGTCTATTAATTGCTGCCCTCAACAGCAGGTTGGTTTGATATTTAAATTATACTTACCCACATAAAAATAAAATAAAATAAATAGTCTAAGATGCTCTTTCTCCATCACTTTTTCTAGTTCAAAATGCTGATAAAAACATATACGATGTCCCTTTATGGAGAAGTTCAGTTATCAATAAGAACAATTTTATGCAGATTCTTAACCCAGTTATATTATCACCTACTGTGAATACGGCATTAATGAAGAGGTGTTTAGGTACGTTCCTATGTCAACCTTGTAATACTGATGTAACGCTGTAATGACTCCATCAACGATCAGCAGTCACACGAATGCCGTAGTGCATATGCCAACGTTTTGTGGAATAAGGCTCTGTAAACCTTGCATTATTGCACTCATCAACTCCAAGTAGAATCTTTTAATTAAACTACCTTGGTAAAGTACCACGAACAATGACGGAGCTTTACAAGTAATACATAATGATGATCAAATAATGTGTGAGGGAAACACTTTGTCACATTAAGCTTACATTTAAACAGGTGAGAAACTGTCCAATAAATTCTCTGCATGAATTTAAACTACATTGACATCAGTTATTCCTCAGCTGCTCTTCTACTAGTCAGAACTCACGTGCCGATTTTGTTGCTGAATTCTCATTATTTCAGACTCCCACCTTACTCTTGCTGGATCGAGCAGCTGATGGGGTGAGAGTATGTAATAGCTATCAAAAACCTTAAGAAAATCAGTGAGACGTAGCTGAGATCCATTGCATGAGTGGCACTGGTAGGTATGACTGGCATATTTCCAATATTTGATTTACGTAGACTTTAATCAGTATGTACAATATCTCTTTCCCTAAAGCAAATCTATTGTGTAATCTATCATACGTAACTCTATGTATTCTAGATAAGTTGTAACACCAATCCCTGCCTTTTGTCATTCTCTCCAGTTTCCTTATATCATATGGTTTTTAATATGCACAAAATAAGGACATTTTGGTGCTAATTATACTCCCTTCACATATTTCATAATTTAATTGTAAAAAGTAAGGCTCAGATGATAGATCTGAAGGTCTCCAAAATACTTCAGTCATATCCATTCCTTGCAACTTCCAGTCCCTCAGAGAGGCAGGAATAACTCGTCTCCTTTTACAAATGGTCAACTCAGCTATACAAATCTGTGACCACAGATAAGACACTGAGCCATTTCTTCACAGTAATACAGGTGTCCTGGCTGCATGGTCCTTCCCATAAACTTAAAAGTATATGGCAAGGGAGGACTGAAGGGTCAGATTAATTTTATCGATATTTGGGTCAATATTTTGCTCTGAGACACAACAGTTACACACACTCTAATTTTAACTCTAGAAGATGCACTTTTTCCTTTTTTTTTTTTTTAAATTTTTTTTTTTTATTTATTTAATAAAGGGGAAGGACTGTTCCACCAACAAACTTTTTTTTAAAGGAAGGACAATTTTTTAATCTACAAGACTGCTTTACATATGAAAATGTCAGCATGTTTGTTGGCCCAGGATAGCCAATGAATAAATACAAGATGACACATTATATGCATAATAAAGTTACAAAGTAAAACAGCTATCATCAGTTGCCATTCTGATATTCACAGGGAAAGAGGATCACACTCTGTTCTTTAGACACAACTCTGCCAAGTAAAAGTGAATAGGAATTTTTTTCCTCCCCAATTTCCAGTAAGTTCAACAGACTGCTTTCATACTAAAACCTGGAACAAAGATGAGGCTTGTCCCCATGCATTACAATGTCTTACCTTATAAGGAAGCTTTTGACAGCCTTAGATTAAACTCGTGAAAGATAACGAAGATTCCTCCTTAACACACATTTCTTTTTTCCAGTTCGGACTTGAAGTGACAACATTACAGAAATACCCTGCGGGTTTTTATTTAAATAGCATCCTATAAAACAATGCCTTCTTGTCAGTCAACACTAATTCAGCAGAAGTCAAGCTATAAATCTGTCCAAAGGCCAGCAAAGTGCTTAACTTGGCACATCCCTAATAAAATTAGGAATGTGAGTTTATTACATGAACCTTAAGTAGGTTTGGCCAAGATATTAAGATTTTTGCTTATGGCAACCATGGCTAATGTGGATTGGTATTTTCATTATAACGCACCCCACAGCATTTCTCAGTAATGTCTCAGGTTTCCAAATTGGACAATAATTTTCTACACTATCTGACACATCACTAGGTGTTACAGATGAAACTCTTTCACTAAAGCTGCACACACTTTAACCGTACTTGAAGACGGTAAAGGCTTTTCAATAATGCTAATTCTACTGAATAAATGAGGGCAAATTAATTAATACTTCTATTAATGTAACCTGATTTCACTTTGTTCAAGTAAAGAAGCACTTACAGGCTTTTAACCCAAGCTCAGATGCATTGTTTCAGCTCAAGGCAATTGAGAAGTGATTTATACTGTAATAAGCTGAAATGCACGTTAAGAAAAACAGTGAGAATGTAGATTATACAGTCTATATTTTAGTTGTTTTTAGCAAAATATGCTTCTCAATTACATTGATGCAGAACTCTCTTCAGAACAGTATTCTAGAAAGCAGACTCATGTTGTAACTCCCTTCTGACCATCTTCCACAACAGATTTTTATGTTACAGAAACACCTTTCCTTCAAGAGAAGAAACATACTCTGAGGTCCAGGAATAGAGATCATATCAGTCACATTCTTACCTGGCTAAAGAATATATGATCACTGGTTTTGGCAGAAGCAAAGGCTTCTGGTTATTAGTGTCTGGTACAATATGTGGCACCAAGCCACACACTGCATTACAGCCACTACAACAGAAAAGATGCTGCTTAAGATACTGCAATATCAAACACATGAATGTGCAGAGTCACTGAAGTTCACTTCATGAAAAATACAATATACTCTGGGAAGGAAGTACGATTGATGTCCCTTGAGCAGACTGTTTATCAGACAAACACATTTTGCAAACTTTGACATAAATTGTTAGTTTTCTTATCGTACTGACAATATAAGAACAGTACCTTTGTAGAAACTTCCTGAAAACTCTTTAATGACCTCTAAACAGTGTTATCTTATCATCATCTGACTTTCCACTACAATAAATCATTCAGAAATAGGTTAAAAGAAAAATTGATATTCAAAATATGGATTTATTTTCCATAGCTATAGACTTCAAGATGTGGGGAGCCTTCTCAAGGAATAGTTATGCTGCTGATAAAGCACTCAAATCTCTCTGTACTTGCAGTCACTTTGCAAGAAAAGAAAGAACAACTGCCACCAAAGAGCCTTAGGAGAAATGAGATAAAAATTCGCAGTTCCTAGGTCCTTGTATGTAAGGGTATGACAACATTGTCCACTTTGAAAGGCAATTCCATGTGCAAATCGCTACCTGATGTCAGTAACAGAAAGATGCAACACGGTGACGTTTTGTGTGTGCAGTCAGCTTGTGGACACATCCAGCGACCTGCACACAGAGGAGACCATAAACAGCACACACAGAGATGTATCTAGAGCACATTACCAGCAGCCAGGCTATCACACAATACACTGTATACTTATTTAATAGCCTAACACGAGCTTAATTAAGATTTCAAAACCTTTAAAATAAATTTCTGCTCAGAAAAAAATATATCTCACTTTTTGTGGCTGCATTTGCAACTGTTATTTTAATTGTCCATAAGATCTACACAAGGAATGCATTCAGTGATGAATGTTCACCAAATTAGTGATTAGGAAAAACAGACGGAAAGGGCGCTTTCCACCTGAAATAAAATAGTCACTTTAAGAATCAACCTTCCATAGCCAGGGACAGGAAAAATACTGCATGACCTAAGTGACTAACAAAATGTGTAAATGCTTCTCAGACTCCGAAAAATCAATATTTTCAAAGGACCTGTCTAAAACCAAGGATATTTTCTTGGAATTACTCTCAGTGCAATTTCCAAACAATAAGTATTTTCACAGATGTTGCAGAGCTCTTGGACAATCTGAGAAGATATAAAATAAGTTAGTTACTTGTGTGAATAATTTACAGCCCTGTGCATGATATTATCATCACAAAAAGGCTACATCCACCTGCTTATTAGTAGGGGAACACAAAGCACCTGTAAACCAACACAGCTCTACAATTTCCCTGTTTTCTTCTGCTGTCTGAGGAAAGTCTGTTGGTAACATTGTAGTCCCAGGATGGCAGTCTTCACCTGTAGCGCAAACACACTGAACACACCAGAGTGGCTTCTGAACCCAACAGGCACCTTGGCATCTGCATGCCTTTTGATAGTTTTTCCCTGCAAGGTGAAGGGGCACTCAAATGAAAGTTGGTGTGATGAGAAAGGCGCATTCTGACCTCTCTGGAACGATCCAAACGAACTCTCGCAGTTGGATACCCCAAAACAGCACCCAGCGTGGACCTCAGTTCAGATCAGAGCTCCACAGAATAAGCCATGTTTCCCTTTCAGGGCTATAATTAAAGCATCTGCCTGTGAGATGTTTTTGCACGGCATTGCAGTGGATACTAAAAAACCTCTCTCGATCCTTCTGATCACCCTCAATATCTCATTAAATTGACAGACCACAGCCTATTACCATACTTTTGCCAATTGCACCGTGGTTGTGTGATCTAGAGAAGAACTCATCTGACATCACCAACAAAACTAATGTTCCCTACTGACCTTTATCCAATTTACAAATCCCTCTCTCTCCAGAGATGAAAAGCCAGAGCACTATTCCATGCTTCCCTCCACAGACAGTATCTCACATATAAAAATAAAGGAGGTAGAGAAACACAACAAATCTTGCTTTAGACCTGGAAAACTCTCTCATTGAGCAATATAGCTTACTTCTATTTAATATAAATAATCATAACACACATCTAGAGATTTTATGTTTTACAGCTTTCCTTGATTCCACATCTCCTTACTGTAGACAGTACCGGCATAAAACATTTCATCACAGACTTTAGTAGAAGGGTTTTGAAAAACCCACCCTTGCACTGCAGAGCAATTCCTATCCAAATTCCCAGCCATATTACAAACTATATGATTCTGGATGTTGGGGTCAGGAAACTACACTGACATGACTAATTGAGACTTAATTGAAAACTACATAGTATAAAGCTAGGGGAAGAAACCAAAATAGCGTTGCATTTTTAAGGTATGGTTTTAGAAAGCCAGTATTACAGACAAAACAGAAGTTCAATTAAAAAGTATTTTAAACCTACCTTTGAAATGATGATAGTCCCCAACTCTGCTTGAAAAGAAAATAGTTAATTTTTCTTTCCAATACTTACCATTTGAATTACACATGCAAAACATCATCATGTTAAACATACATACATATTGAAGAAAAAAACCCACAGTACAGTGTGTCATTAAACCACCTTAGTTATCAAAACTTAATGAGCTCTGAAATAGATACAATCCCAATATTGCAGATCATAAAGAACATTTTACTTGTGACCTACATCATTCACATAGAAGAATTAAGAAATTAGGGCATCTTTCCACTTCCCATTCACTACTTAAGTGCCTATTCACAGAGTCTGACTCCTAAGGGCAAGGCAAAGCATCAGATTTGGCAGGTTTTCCCTTGTTGTGAGGCATCATTACGCAGAGCTGCCAAAGCTCTGCTCCGCTGACCACAGTCCTGCACAAGCACACTGCCCACACAAACCACCGAGATGGGCAATGGGTGGCAAACTTCACTTTGGCTAAGGTAGGAAAAAAATACAGTCTGGCTTTCATTGTACAACATAATACAATATAGAAGATCAGGTGGTAATAACAGTCCTCTAAAAAGCAACCCGTAGCACACAGTCTGTAGTGTAACTGTAATCACGTTTAGTATTTACAGCAAAATACAATTTCTGAGTACCTGATCAGCATGGTACCATCGCTCAATTGAAATGCAACAGTCAGTGAGACCAAGCCACAGGGTCACCTCAGTCCCAGCCACCAGCATCACTTACAACAGGTGTAAGCACAACTCCCCACCCACGTCTAAAGGCTGGTGAAACACACCAGGCCTGCAGCATACTGTGAAAATCAAGTCCCCCAGGCTTTGTGCCCTGGGATTATACAAATTAAACTCAAAGAGTACAAAGAGTCAAGCAATAGTATTTTCTATTACAGAATTTTACTGGTACCAAAAAAAAAAGTGGTTATGCTTCTCTGTTTTTCGGATTGTGCTTATTGTTCCAGGCTGCTGAAAACAGGAGAACCCACCATCTACTGCCTCCAACTTTTTCACCTGTACAATGTACAGTGACAAAATGGAAGCGCTTCACTTCTGTCTAGGCTTTGATTCAATTAATTATGGTAAGATTAAGGGAAGAGAAAAAACAGGGAACAGAAACATGAAATCTGCCTGCCAGGCTGTTTACATTCCAGCAGGAAGTACTGTTAATTCACTAAATCTCAAATACCAGATTATCAGCCTTCACAGCTCTTCCATAGGTATCCAGCACTGCATCTCTTCCAATGCAACCTCTTTTAGCTGGGCATTTTAAATCAAAGCAGTACATTGCTCGTACTCTACCTAAGTCAGAAGCCTTTTTTTCCCCCCTGCCTTCACCCATTTCTAATGATAATCTGTCCCTGTCTTGTCTGCTATGTAATTAAATTAAAATAATCCCTTTCTCCTTGAAGAAATCTACATTACATCTACTTTCCATCATTTATCAGCAGTCCTGGCTAACCGGGGAGGTCTCAGTTGACTGGAAGATAGCAAATGTGATGTCCATCCACAAGAAGGGTCAAAAGGAGGATCTGTGGAATTACAGGACTCTTAGTCTGACCTTGGTGCTGGGGAAGGATATGGAGCAGATCATCTTGAGTGCCATTGTGCAGCAAATGCAGGACAACCAGGCAATCAGGCATAGTCATCATGGGTTTATGAAAGGCAGGTCCTGCTTGACTAACCTGATCTCCTCCTATGACAAGGTGACCCACTTTGTGGATGAGGGAAAGGCTGTGGATGTTGTCTACCTGTACTTTAGTAAAGCTTTTGACACCATTCCCACAGCATTCTCCTGGAGAAACTGGCTGCTCATGGCTTGGATGGGCGTACACTTCGCTGGGTGAAAAACTGGCTGAATGGCCAGGCCCAAAGAGTTCTGGTGAATGGAGTTAAATCCAGTTGGCAGCCAGTCACAAGTGGTGTTCCCCAGGGCTCAGTATTGGGGCCTGTTCTCTTTAATATCTTATCAACAATCTGCGTTAGGGGACTGAGTGCACCCTCAGTAAA
>VYZM01015010.1:55878-120078 GCA_013398915.1 Dromas ardeola | reverse complement strand
AAAGGGTTGTCAAGCATCAGAACAGGCTGCCCAGGGAAGTGGCTGAGTCACCATCCCTGGAGGTGTTTAAAAGATGCGTAGACGTGGTGCTCAGGAACATGGTTTAGTGGTAATTTGGCAAAGCTAGGTTAACGGTTGGACCTGATGATCTTAAAGGCCTCTCCCAACAAAAACAATTCTACGATTCTGTAATTGTATGTACCTGCAAGAAAAGGAAATTGTGTCCAATATCATCAGTACAAATCATCACTTGACTATAATCCTACAGCACATTTTAGAAAGTCCAATGAAAACTCCCCTGGTTAAAAAGAGGAGAGCAAAATCGCCTAAAAAGCCAAGGAAATCCTTTTGGAAGGACTTGTTTTTTAGGTTCTCCTAAGTAAAAATAATAATAAATTTAAAAAAATTCCATACACAAGCAGAAACACTGTTAAGCTACTCAGTTCCATCTTGAATATCCAAATATCACAGTCCAGTCCTATGTCAACTTGAAAAGATATGTCATGCAGAAAATTAAAATAATCTGATGAAGTGATGTTATGAAAAGTAGTTCGAGAAGGTAACTTCTTGAATGTATGTTTTATGTATTTCTACACCAAAACATTAAGTGTCCAGGCAAAAACTTGAAAAGATTTGAATATTTTGATCACATTTTTCTATAGGGAGGTATAAAAAGTGTATTTTTAATTAAATCTTTAGAGATTGGTTTATTGAAAGGAACTAAATGTTTCATCACCCTGTTCATTTGGTGGTATGAAATTAATTTGACTGTAATGCAGATAAATAAAGCTGCATTTAACATTAACTTTCATAAAGGTAATGTCCCATTCAGAGAAAAAAAACCCCAGTGTTTGCAAGCTATTCAGCCTTTAAAGTTGCATGCAAGGGCCTCCAGTAAGGTAGAACCCACTTCTGGCAGCCTGAGAGATGGAGTTTTGTCTGAGTTGGAAAAGTTTTTGGCACCTTCAAAACTGGTACTATAAGGTACCAGAACTTACTCTGTTCTCATCTCACAGTCTAATAAAGGAGCTTGTGTCAGGAGATTCTGACTAAACAGCGTCGTAGATGTTAAGTCTTTTTTTCCCCTCTTCCCTTCCCCTTCCCCATTCTCCTGCCCCCCCCCCTCACTAAATCAAAAGATCTTATACATTTTCCTCTTGCCTCCAGTTTCCATCCAGAAAACTGACTCTTAAAAAATTACAGCAGCTTCAGCATAGTAAAATTACTGAACTTTAGAATCTTCCCATGCACATCACACAGTCTCTGTGGACCTGAGAAGAGAAGCATCTTCATGGTGAGCAAATATGACAAACGTTTTATTTTTCCTTTTTCTTTCCTTTTCATGGGATGAGAAAGGGAGAGTTGCAATTCAGCAAATTCCTGTTTGTAGAGAATTTTTTAAAAGGGCTTCTTGTCCATTTAGAAAACTAGAATTGCAACTGTATAGGGGAAATACACTTACTAATAAAAGGAGTTAGTGAAGAACGGCTTGAAGCTCTGAATCTCCTGAACAGTGAGAAGTCAATTCCCCCTGCCTTGCATGAGGGAAGAGCAGTGAAGTCTCAGGAATGGTGCTGTGCCTGGTTAATGGGGTAGAGAGCCGACAAGGGCTCTTTGCAAAGTGGATTACAATAGGATGAATGACCTGTGCTGCATGAATTATTGTCAGATAGTTCCTTGAAACATTATGTAAAGTTACAGCCTTGTTAAACCACATTCTTGAAGTCCTGTCTTTCTTCTGCCGGGGTCTGGGACAAAGAAAATGTGAAACACAGGAGAAACTGCAAGTACATTTCCTGAGTTGCTACAACAGTTGTTTTGTTTTCTAAGGTTGTTTCTCCAGCAGGAGAGAAAGCCTGACAAGCTTTTATTGGAATAGAAGTTATTGTACTGGATTTATGGAAGGAATTCATTTTAGGAACACAGAGGAGAAAGAAAAACAAACAACACACAATTAGTCTACATAATCAAACCAGTTCCACTGTCTTACTGCCCTTACAAGGTTTAATCTGTTCTTTCATTCTTCCTTCCACCAGGAGTGCTTTCAATAGAGGAATAAATTAAAATACCAATAAAGCACCAAATTAAAAATATTACAACTTCTAGATTGCCATGTTTCAGTATTTTTCTCTTCCTTGGATTATTTTTTTGTTGTTTGGGTTTGTTTTGTTTTGTTTTGTTTTGTTTTTTTAATACTTCAGAATGATGTTCTAACAAGGTCAGGTGACTATGATAGAGGCTCAGAGAATGAGTTTAACACTGGAAAATGAAATTTAATTAATCAAAGAAATAAATTATTTCCCTAAAATTATTTGACCTGTCCTATTCTACTTCACTCCCTGCCTCTCCACCTTTTTACATCTTGACTTCAAGCACTTTTAAGGATGCATCATTACATTCTGCACCTTTCTGCTTGTCCAAGGCAAGGCAAGGAATAAGAGGATGAACTTGCCCTATGGGGTCATTCAGCAATTACTTTTTTGAAAACACAGCACTTTCTGATACCACCAACATAAAACTGAAGGCTGAATGGGTTGGGTCAGGAAAGTTTTAGTAATCTTGGCAAATAACACTTGTGTTGAGAAAGACTCCACAGCTACTTCTAATGCACTGTGACACAACAGCTCCTCATGCCCACCTGGCTGAAAGTCCTACAGATACAGTCCTATCGCACCAAGGGATTTGGAAGGAATGCAGTGTAGACGACATTTATTTCTACTAATTATGTAACTTTATTCAGTTGTATGCTCTACACTTATGACTGCTGTTGAATGCACAGTGGGTAACAAAAACGTTTAGCTTGTAACTACTAAGCATACTCCAAACACATTTCATATTTTTAACCCTGGAATTTGCAGCTTCTTCCTTTGTTTGGGAGAAAAGCCTGGCCTAACTAGGGTGGGGGGTGGAAATGAGGCAGTGCCATACCTCCCAGTAACTCTACTGGCCCCAAGGGCAGCGTACCAGGGTACGGGCATGTACAGCAAGCCAGAAGTAGCAGTCCCATGAAGCTGCATATCCTGAATCCAGAGCGCTGCACCATTTGCTCAACAGAGACCCAGAGAAGCCCTCATTTGTTCTTTTACTGCAGTCAGTCACTTACAAAAGAAATCAGGCATCACAGCACTTCTATAAATGCAGACTTGTCCAGTTCACTGAAACCAGCAAATCAAACTAAGAAAAAAAAAAAACAAAACTTTTCACTGTGCTGTATGAAGTATTTTGAAGAAAGCGTTAAAAGAAACAGACTCTTTCCTCAAGTCTTCCCCTTTCCTACCAGACAGCACAGTTTCTTTCTGAGAATCCGTATCATCATTCAGCTGTTTCTTCTGGCAAAGCCAGAATCCAGAACAGAATCTTCATGAAAAAGAAACCAATAAATTAGAGCTTTTTGTGAGCAATTTGCCGTTAGTTCTGTTCTCCCTGCCTATTAAGATTCTTTATTTGCTTCACCAAGAGATTTCTGCTGACAAGTCTATTCATTTACTACTAGCCTAGATAAAATGCTAATAAACAAAATGTCAAAAAATGTATTCATATGACTTTCCCCTTTTCACTGGGCTTGTTATTAAAGGGACCATGGAACTAAACATTAACATCTGGTGAAATCAGGATGCTTGTTTTCCCCCTGAAGACTAGCTCTATTTCAGGCTTGAAAACAACTTGTGAAAGAACTATCTGAAGTTTCCATATTTCTCTGTTCCATCAGGCATGCACAGACAACCCTCCCACCCCACTAATTTCAGCAACTGTACCACCTCCCATCAAAACCAAACAAGATGGATATATATTATACAATGCTACAATTTCTATAGGCTTTCTATGGCATCCCACAGATGTTTTACAGTGGGATTATAACATTTCATTAAACTCCGGAGATAGGTTGTCATTATTCTAACTTCTACAGAATCAAACAGAAAAACTCTCCGGGACCTTCTTTCACCCCCTTATCAGTTTGTGCTCTGTTAATTCTTTAACTCTGTTGCATTAGACTGGTGTGGAGGAATTGTGTCAAAACGTGTTCTTTTGTTGGGTACTCCCAAGGGAGTCCTCACCTTAGCAGATCTGTGAGAGTAAAGTTCAGGTGTATGGATGGGGTGGCATCCAGAAGTAGCCACCCCTAAACAAAGACACAGCTGAAATGCCACTATGAATTAGAGTCCAAGAGTGAAGGATGCAGGCAGCTTGCCATTGGGAACTAAGTGAGACAAGCTGTCATTAACTGGGCATAAAACACCTAGGTAGAGTGCCAAACTGAATGGACTCCATACAAGACTCCTGTGTGTTTTCTCACATATCTTGACCCTTCAGAAGTTTTGGAGATTGTAATTTTCTTTATGTAAGACTACTTGTTCCGCCTCTTTGAATAAACGTGCCATCAAGATGCAAGACAGGAAGCAGTGGTGAGTCACAGGTAAGATATCCCTTCTTCCCTCACTCTTCAGTTCCTTTTAACTGGGAACATACATTCCCCCAGCAATAGCTAAATGTTTTGTGGAGTTGGCAGGAGCACATCTCTCCAGCCAAAGCTGTCACTTGTCCTAATCTGATTTTCTAAGGATATCTAGGATGCGATAGATAGGAAACACAGCCTCACATGCTTTTGCATGTGGAGGTAGAGTTCTGCAGTGAGAACGGCTGAACATTTTATTTTTGAAGCGCGTCTTGTGAATCATTCAGGTGAAAGGAAGAAAAGCAGACCTGAACATTTCCATCTTGCTCGGACTCTAAATGAGACACCTACAATACCAAACAAAAGTGCCTCAGGGCACTTATATACATTTATTATAAAACAAAGATTAAAACAATTATATGGAAATTAAGGATAATATGGAACATTTGTCTTCCTCTTAGTCAAACAGTAACATGGCCTAGTTCAACAAATAACTTCACAGCTTGAGGCACACTGCATGCAAAATGATAAAATGGCTTGGGCTGAGAGGACAGCCTGAATGGCTCAGCTCTGTTAGGTGCTGATCTACAAAAGAGGTCACATTTCACTGCACTATTACTCTTTGGCAGGAAAAAAAGAAAAAAAAGAAAAGAAAAAAAAGTAAGTGTTTTGAAACATGCCCTCTCTATTCTGGTGGCACCAAGTGACACCCTTCTATTACAATCCAGTACACTTCTCACTACATAATCTCAAAGATACTTCCAAGTTTAACTTTTAAGAATGAAAATTCAAAAATATATGCTATTCTTGGGAGAAGCTCTCTCCAACTGGATGAGGTTGCATGGAAGATGGGACAGAGCAATAACACAGAAGTGAAAAATTTAGAGCAGCCTTGACGTTATAAACACAATAATAACTGGAAGGGTGTGGGGGAGCAAGATGATCAGTAACTATAAAAGAAAATAAATCACCAAAACTCACAGATTCAATAAATATTTGCCTAACTCATTACTATCACTAACTTTTCTTTTGGGAATTGTTTTCCACAGCAGCTGGAGTAAAAAAACATTGATATAATTTCCATAGTTTTAGGAATGTAAATAAAAGAAGCTTTCTGCTTTTAGTCACAAAAGCTCAGAGAACCTGTGAATTATTGAGTTGCAACACCCTTTGAGGTACATTAAAACACAAGGTTTTCATTACTGCTGAATACTACTTATCTGAAAGAAACTTATTGCTTAATTACAGGTTTTTTTAATGTTGAAGCAATAATCATTGTTATGATTATAAATAAAGTTTTTAAAGTTTATCCAAACAATACAGCAATTTACCTTCACAAAGGCAACATAATGTTATAACTTTTTTTCCTTTTACATTGAGTAACACGGTCACAATGTCCTAAACAGTATTCTTGGCGTAAACGGGTGCACTTGGAGTAGGGCAATATTACCCAAGTAAAACTGTAGCACAGTTTGTCCCACAGTGAGTTGAAGTATGACCTACCCTATTAAAGCGACAAGAAGTCCTTTTCCCTCCTCTTTTACAAATGTTTTGAATATAAGAATTCATCAGGATTTAGGGGATTAAGAAATCACTGTCCACAAAAAAAAAAATCTGCAGAAATTTTCATTAGTTCTTTTATGAGCTGGCAGCAAATACTCTAGCTGTGAACTTTTATGAAGCTATAAATATAAAGGACCTTCTGATACTGGTATGATGATAATTCTAAATTTCCTCTTTGCAGCTGCAGTTGATCCCCTGTATTTGGTAAAAAAAAAAAAATCTCTCTTTTTCCGATTTAACAGAGAAAGTTGGCTCAACTACCGTATTGACTTTGAGCTCGCTGAGTGGAAGTTCATGAATTAAACCCACATGGCAACACAACCCCCTCCCTACCTTTCCCTTAAGGTGGCTATAAAATGTCAGTAGAAAGCAAAGCTGTTTATTTTACTTAACATTTGATTCTGTAAGTAAATGAGTTTCTAGTGGGGTTTATGTGCAAAGCACATCTTTGCAACCAGCTCCCTTACATCACTAAACTTTTATTAAACTATGCCATAAATGTTTAAACTTAATACTAATGGCAAAAAATAAGAATATGCAGGTAAGTAACAGACTTGTTAGTACCCTATGCCGTGAAAGACTAGGATGTTTGATATTTGGGAGAAAAAAAAAATAAAGTCTTTGCTACTGACAACTTTTTACAAAACTTGACTTCCCAGGGGATTTATCTTTTGGGGGGGAAAAAGACTAAGAAGGGATTTTGCCTACATTTTGCTACATATTCCAAAATCTCTATGGTGAACAGTATTCCTAAATTACTGCGATAGATTTGTGCCACACAGATTTGTTTGAATACTAGCTGTCCATAGATTTCACTTAATTGCCTGATGAAGGAAGACTCATTTTTCCTCCCAATATTTTGGGAAAAGTGCACAATCTGAGACAGAAAGGATCTCATTCCCTTGTCTTCCGAGTCCCTAAACAAATACTGGAGCAGCAAAGAAGCAGTCCAGAATAAAAGCCATCCAGCAAGAGAAATGGGTATGCTGGCCTGCAATTACTATAGTAACAGCACGGTGCTTGATTTTCCTTGCGTGGTTAGGTTTCTCAGGAGCTTGACCAGAAAAAAGGTAAAGTAACAAGGCTGCCCGGATACATGCCAAAATTCATTGTAAGATCCACTGAATTTGCTTATATCTGTCCCAAGGCAAACTGAATATCATCTAAACCAATGTTATCAATCATGCAAAAGAGGAAAGCCACAATTAGACACCCACTCTTTGGATCTGTAAATCTAAGAATCTGGATGTATTGTTGTTATTCACTGACTCTGCTTGAGACTATGGAATAAGGTCAGGGAGCAAACTCTGCAGAGTATATACTTACTGGACTTGACTCATGATGGCCTCCGCTTGGCTGGAGTTCTGCGCTCAACATAAAATGTATTTCAGAGCTGAAATAGCTGCTGTAACCGGCTGTTATCCATGCCCACTGATGGGAAATGTAGGGATCCCTATATGTCCTTTGCTTCCATATATACTTTCCTATGATACAACTGAGTAGTGCAGCCTGTTTTATGATGTAACTAAAAAGAGACAGTACACAGCTATCAGTCCTGTTTTTTCCAGCATTATTGTGGAAGTTACGCCTTGCAATTTAAAACATAAAACACGTTTTCAAAGAAGCTGTAAGTAACTTCGCAGAATCACAGAATGGTTCGGGTTGGAAGGGACTTAAAGACCATCCAGTTCCCACCCCCCTACCCTGGGCAGGGACACCTCCCACTAGACCAGGCTGCTCAAAGCCCCATCCAGCCTGGCCTTGGACACTTCAGGGATGAGGCAGCCACAGCTTCTCTGGGCAACCTGTTCCAGTGCCTCACCACCCTCACAGTAAAGAATTTCTTCCTGATACCCAATCTAAATCTACCCTCTTTCAGTTTGAGGCCGTTGCCCCGTGTCCTATCATTACACTCCCTGATAAAGATTCCCTCCCCATCCTTCCTGTAGATCCTCTTTAGGTACTGGAAGGCCGCTATAAGGTCTCCCCAGAGCCTTCTCTTCTCCAGGCTGAACAACCCCAACTCTCTCAGCCTGTCATCGCAGGAGAGGTGCTCCAGCCCTCTGATCATCTTCGTGGCCCTCTGCTGGACCCGTTCCAACAGGTCCATGTCCTTCTTGTCTTGAGGACTCCAGAGCTGGACGCAGTACTCCAGGTGGGGTCTCACCAGAGCAGAGTAGAGAGGCAGAAATCACCTCCCTCGAGCTGCTGGCCACGCTTCTTTTGATGCAGCCCAGGATGCTGTTGGCTTTCTGGGCTGCAAGTGCACATTGCCTGCTCATGTTGAGCTTCTCATCCACCAGCACCCCNTTGTGCCTGGGATTGCCATGACCCAGGTGCAGGACCTTGCACTTGGCCTGGTTGAACTTCATGAGGTTCGCACAGGCCCACCTCTCAAGCCTGTCAAGGTCCCTCTGGATGGCATCCCTATCCTCCAATGTGTCGACCATGCCACACAGCTTGGTGTCATTGGCAAACTTGCTGAGGGTGCACTCAATATCACCGTCCATGTCACCGACAAAGATGTTAGACAGCATTGGTCCTGGTACTGACCCCTGAGGAACGCCACTCGTCACCGGTTTCCATGTGGACATTGAGCCATTGACTGCAACCCTTTGAGTGCGGCCATCTAGCCAGTTCCTTATCCACTGAGTGGTCCATCCTTCAAATCCATGTTTTTCCAATTTAGAGACCAGGATGTCGTGTCATAACTTCCGTTATGAGAACAGAGGGTGTCTGTCCCTCTTTCTATGTCTCTGTTTTCCAAAGCAGACCACAAAAGTGAAACATTGGAGAATTCTTATTTGCTACCATTCTAATAATTGAGAAACGTATCTCAGCTCAAGTACACAACTTTCCAAGTTTCCTTTGGAAAAAATACAGTTGTAAGGTGCCTAAAAGCACATTATTACCAAACAGTGGTTTATTAGGTGCTCTCAACAGGTCCACTGTAATTAAAAATATGATCACATCTATGGAAAGTAATCCAGGTGCACAGGTGACTCCATTTGTTTCCTTTACCGTGGCAGCCATGTAAAGTTCAAGAAGTGCATGGATATAACTTAGAAACCTAATTAGGCCATTAGAAGTAAACTCCATTAAAAACACCCTTCAGCTTTAACGATAAACTACAGCCATTTCAAATTTAATACTGCACTAGCAAGTAATACTACCATTGAATAATTCAGCATTCCGTAACATAAGGCAAGACGAGAGGAATGAGAAAATGCGATTGCTGTTTTCATTATGATGTGCCTTTTTGGGAGGTATAGTATAAACCTCATATCACTGACACTAATTATTTTGGCATCTTATTGGCAGTCACAATTAGACAAAATGTAGAAATTTCTAAGAGCAAAACAAGTTCTTGGCTGGATTTCTTCAGCCCCATATACTTCAGACTTTTATTTATGGCTAAATTGAAGCTGGATGTCAAATCTGGGTCCCTTAGAACAAAATCTTAATAATTAACTGGCAAAACTGAACATGATCGTTTCTGACACACCTACACTGGTAATTATTGCTTTGAGGCCATTTACTAATGAAATTAATGTATTCATTGCCCTAACAAATTAGCATAACTCATACATAATGCCCCACATTTCAAGACCTTCCTAGAAAAACAACACTTAATACTACAGAATGAAATGGCAAGGGCATTACATGGAGACAGTATTCACTGAATTACTACACGTTAAAGCCACAATGGCTACGTGTTAGTTATAAAGCAAAATGTAAACACAATGTGGGTATTGAAACCATTAATAGTGTAGTCAAGAGTGTACAACCGATGATTATCTTTGCACTTCAAATAAGCACATATTACAACAGCAGTTACCATGGAATGTAATTAACTTGGCTACTTTTAGACATATGAAGTATGAAAAGGAGGCAGTGCTGAAGCAGTTTCTTCTTCCTTCTTAAATTAACAATAAATGCAGTGTGGCTACTGTGCTTTTTTGCCCATATTTCCATTCTGATTAAGTCAGTGCCTGGAAGTGGCTACAGCAGCCATAGGGTCAAGCAACAGCAAAAGACAGGATTAACTATGTTACCTTTGGAAATAACATTAGCAGCAATCCACTGCCATTTTTAATTGGTAAGATTCTCTCACTTTGGATTGGGAAAGCAAATCCCAAAGTTTTCTATCTCAGCATGCAGAACGGAGATCAGGGGAGCAGACCACCATGTGCCTAGATGCAACCCCAATTTGATGGAGGGCAGGAGTGGGAAGCACATCTGCTGTGCTGGCTCACCTGGCAGGCTGGGGGCTGCATTGAGACCCCCAGGCAACAGACCTAACACGCACTGTCACTTACAGACCACTCGCAACCTGGGACCTGCAAAGTGCCGATATGAGGCAGATTACGTATGTGGAACCATTGCTTTTGAGTGTGAATAATGTATTTATGTACTTCAAATGATAAATTTACTTTGAAGAAGAAGATGTGGGCAAAAATACAATGGGTTTGAACAAAGTCATCTAGGACCTTGCATTGCACAGAATTCACTCCTAGCTCAGCCGTTGGGGGCTGAGAGCTAAGGATAACTTGACCAGGTCTTTCTTCCACACAACTGAGGAGCCAGGCCCTGATGCCAGTTACAGCAAGGTTATTTTGCTTGTGTTCTCTAGAACTGTCTAACAGTTATTTCCTCCTGAGAACACCAAATAGGGGCATATTCTTGTGGCACCTTCTTCCCTTCTACACAAGCATAAATGGAAGGGAATACGGAGCTCCTCAGCAGATCCTCAACTGCATAACTGCATCAATACCTACTGCTACAAAGGAAAGTAAAAAGACTCCAAAGGGAAAATTATGGAATAATCACCTCAAGCATGGAGTTTCCTTGGAACGCCATCTACATGTGTTTGGCTCCTGCCTACACGCATTAAGTTTTACATCTTCATTAACATTTTTATTCTACTCAATGTAATTTGGATTCTCTCATTACCCATACAAGTGTCGGATCTTTTTCAATCCTCTTAAGTGCTCGGCTCCCATGATATCTTACGGCAATGAGTTCTATATGCTAATTATGAGATGCATGAAATGTCATTTGACCACTTCTGTATTTCTTACTTGTCAAGTCATTCCCTTTGCCCTCCCAAACATTCCTCTCCTTTTTAGGTGTTCCTCATTTTGTACCTTTCCCCACTTTGAATTAAAAATCCAAGTCTCTCCTACAGTAAATAAAGTATTTCTTCAATTATCTCTAGGATTCTTCTAACTTTATATATTCTAACTTCATTAATTTCTTTTTAAAATAGAAAATGACCAGATAGTGTGAGAGATTTTTCTAGCCCATCAAATTTGCTTTAGATACTGCAATCGTCCCAAAGCACATTTCAGAATGGTTTAACAGTCCAGTGGTGGATTCCCAGTGCTGAATCACAGAGGTTATCGTGCTCTTTCTCCCAAATACATGAAACCTAATTATATTGTGTTCACTATTACTAGGTATAGATAGATACCTTGAGGCAATTCATGTATGACTGAGAGCTCTCCATTTGTGCCTGTCTGAGGAAGTAACTGATCTTCAGTGTAATCATCTGAGTTGTCAAGAAACTGGTTCTTTGAACCTTGCCCTGTTGTCACATACAACCATTTTATAGATGGGTAAATGCTACCTCTTTGATATTCCTCACAACTACACATATGGGGAACAATTTTCATTTACACTAACCCTTCTTTACCCTCAAGCAGTAGGTCTCTATACATTTCTGTCTACATTATATAATGCCAGAGTAACAGCAAGCAACATCAGTGAGAACAAGAATAAGGTATGTAACATCATTTCATTGAGCAAGCAACAAGTAATACAAACTTACCATTATTTTTTATGAATTTTCTTCCAATTTAAAAATAACCCCACACCAAAGAACTTACACAAAGCTTAGGATAGTCCTAAAACATTTTAAAACACTGTATTAGAACAGCAGCAGCTCGCGGTCAAGTTATTGTATGCCTTTTCATTGAGAAATATTAGCTGGTTGAACCACAGAAAGCTACACTCCATCCTCGCAGCTGGTCTGTTCTACATCATTTATAGCCATGTACTGAAATACTCCAGCATCTGATCTATTCTGTCCAGGTAATAATCATGTACTAAAATATTGCATTTGTATCAACTGTTTGAGTTACACTTACTTTGTGAAGGTCAGTCCTCTTCCATCCCCAGGCACCTACTTCACCTGCTTTTGACTTGAAGTCTCTCATTGGTATATAGATTTTATTTTTGGCGGCATGCCTACTTTTAGTTAATTCCTTTGTCTGACACGTTGTTACTTCCCCCAGATATGCCTCTGCAACCTTTCTTCCTCCAGGTCAGCTGTAATTTCTATCCTATCATTTACTACTGGATACAGGGTTACTTTTGTATTACTGACATTCCTAGCAGATGTCTTTGCCTGACCCAAGTGCTCCTCACCACCTGTCACCTTGCTTCCAGGTTTGGCTATAAATAATCCTCCCCTTGCTGGTTTGACTATAAATAATCCCCTCCCCACCCTGTTGGTTTTCAGAGTCAGCTGGTTCCAATTTGGGTAAGGTGGAGCTTCCCCTTCCCTTACAGAGTTACAGTTCCCTCTCCTCATTGTGTTACCCACACAGAGATCCTCCCACTGCACAAACCCACAAGTATAATAGAAATACATCAGTAGGTCCCTAAATCAAATCTTTTGCCTGTTCATCTACATTTTCATTCTAGCACCTCTCATATCTACCTCACAAAGCTACTAGTATGCACAAGAGGTACTGGGCTGTGCTTATGATCAAGTTCACCTCTGCTTCCCTTGCTTCCCACAGAAGGGCCAAGACAGCTACCTCATGGGCAAGTCTCACAAGGCAATTCAGTTACCCCCCTTGCACATATGAATGTGCTTGTGGACCAGGGCAGGTGACAGGGCTGTGGTTCTCTCTAGCCTCCATCTGTAGTCCACACGGTAACTGTGTCCTTCTTACAGAGGACCCCAATGTCACCTTCCTGCGACTGCCGGAAGCAGGGTATGTTGAGGATGTCTAAAGACAATGTGGATTAGAAGCCATGATCTTGTGAGCTCTGTAGACTGAAGGTCTCTCCCAGCACAGGTGCTTTAAAGATTTGCGCTATGAGCTGCAATTAGATCCTGACAAACACCTGGCTGAGGTGTCCAGAAATTGACCCCCTGAAGCTCATGTACCTGGTGCTCAGGGCAACTGGTTTCTCTTCGCCACTCACCATGTAAGACTTGACTTTTTAACACACATTTTGCACATTTCGGAAGCAAAAAAAATGCACTAAACTCACCGCAGTACTTTGGATATGATCTGTAGTGAGGGACATGGTGTCTTGGTGCACATCTTGGTGGTGGTTTTTTTGGAGGTTTTTGTTTTTTTTTTTTTTTTTTTAAACGATAAGATAGAGGAATGCTTCAGTCAGACTAGGACAGCTAGTGTAAAATTAAGAAGGAATTGTACAGTCAGTCCACATATCAGCAGCCAGGACTTAAGAGGCTGTCTACTGACAGTTACTATAGGAAGAAGGGAGGGAAGGGGGAAAACAAACAAACAAGAAACACACCACCACCGCCCCTCACCCTCCCCTTAAAAAAAAAAAATTAAGCCGCCTAGGAGAAGTTAAATGCAATTGAAAGAGGAATATAATTTTTCTTAATGGACCGTCTTCCAAAATTTTGGCACACCGCTTCTTTGAGTAGGCTCCTTCACATTCCTCTTGTCAGAAAACAGCAGGTAGCTATACCACGTAATCAATGCTGGTTCTCAAGGTTTTGGCTCAAGACTGTCCTACAGAGGACGGGGCAGAAAGCAGGCAGCACCAGAACCGGACTTGGGAAAAAATATTCTGTGTTTATGGCATCCTCAGGAAAAGCAATGACTGCAGCAGTAGCAATAGGCCACCTGCAGCAACATAAGCAATAAGTGAAAATTAAAGGAGAAAGAAAGTGCTGACTGACTTTCTCAAAGCCGTTAAAGGCTTGACTGGAGCCAGAAAACAAGTGATGGATTTGCTGGGGTGTGTCTTTCTCACATCTTCAGTAAAAATTTAGAGGAAAAACAGAGATTAAGGAGTGACTGAGACTTTGGAAAAGAGCTGGTGAGAGAAAGCATAGTAAAATCCTGAGAAGATACAGATGTCTGTATTCATTCAATGGCATTATGCCACTTTGCATGCAGTGAAGACCTGTATTTAGTGACAGGTACTATCTAACCTAGACGGAGGCATTCCTGCTGCGATAAGGGTTAACTTGGAGAGAGCCAAAGCGGGCAGCGATGTCCCTACATGCAACTGGAGGCACTAACGCTGCATAGCTGGAGGAACTCTGTGTGACCTTAAAGGCTGTACATACAAGTCTTGCCTGAAAAACCCGTGAGAACTTTTCCTGCTATGATTATAAACTTTACTAAGTTAGACTCTCACAGAGTTATATAACCCTATGTGGTAGTTAATGAAGTGCTGGATGTAAGAAAAATAACTGCAATGTTATTTTGCCCCTGGTATGCTTTGCCTTATAAGGATTAAACTTAGAGCTAATTCACTTGTGTTTTGTGATCTCTATCATGCTGCAATAATAATACTTAGCACTTTATAGCACTTTTCACTTATAGAAAGTGCTTTACAAACATTATCTAATTATTAATCTTCACAACACTCCTATGATACAGGTATACAGGTCAATTTAATGTTCTGTTTTAATAAACTACTAGCACTTTAGTAAATTGAAAAGTATAAAACACATTAAATTCACTTAAGAGAAACAAAAGTTAGCGAACAAATTGCAGTTCTCCATACAACATTCTAGGCGGCCAATACACATAGCAAACCGTCAGTGATCACCACCTCTGAGGTCCACAGAGGACAGTCTATATAGCAAATACTTCAATTATGTAGTTGAGAGACTAATTTTTTTCAGATGACAGCATGAATAATGTGAACAAGGAGGGACTCTTATCAGAGCAGCTGAGGTTCCTTGATCAAGACCACACTACACTAAGTTCTATACAAGCAAAATATTCTAAGTCCCTACTCTAAAATGTTTGGGTTCTAGGTATAAAACAAGGGACAAGAGATGGAGAATGGGAGGAAATCAGCATAGTTAAGCAGTAATCATCTTTGTTCAAACTATATCTGCCTACACAAACATATGCAGAGCCATTTTATGCCAGTATACTCGTGATCTCATTAGTACTCTGTAGTTGTCTCCATTGATACTCCTCAGTCTTTAGTTGTCTGTGATCAAAGACAAGACAGGAGTTTGACATTTGGTAGACACATCATACAACTTAGTGATATAATCACCAACTGAGTTTTCTACAAGGCCACTGTTTCATGCGGTGCATGGCATGGACTTGTCTGTGGGAGGAACAAATGCAGTGCAGAAGGCTGCTGCCTGAGGATGAGGAGGGCTGTCCCCTGCATTGCTGCGGTTCAGAGTTATTTAATGAGCGAAGAATGCAGGAAGAAAGAAAAAAAAAAAAGAAAAAAAAAAAAAGAGACAGAAAGACAGTCTCCTTCTTAAGGTAGCTTAAAAGTTGCCCTGAATAGTTTGGAGACTACACCTGCTTTTGTCACAAGTCTATGAGATACAGGACAAGTTTCTTAAAACCAAGCTTTTCACACAAGGTCATCTATCAATTGTATGTTCCTCATGTGCTCCATACTCGACTTGAAACCTGGGGCCTACCTTGCTCAAAGTGCTGATCACTCACAAATGCAGCTGAAGTTAAAGGGAGCTGTGCTTTCAGGTTACTACCCAATGTTAAACATTCTGAAAACGATTAGAGCAGGATGTCTCAGACTGGGTTCCCAAATTAGTAGGTACTTTCAACCTTGAATTACTGTGTCCCAGTCTCTATCTGTCAAATGAGGATGATAATTCCTCCTCATTTCACCAGGGTGTTGTGAAAATAACTTCATTAATGGTTTGTGAAGCACTGTAGTGTTGAATGCTATATAGAAACCTAAGACGCAATTAATAATTCTGTCTCTGGAGCAAGTTTTGAAAAGCATGCAATAAAAAGGGCCTGAAGGTACACACTTAACAGAAGAGGAAAAAAAATTAAAATATTTGATTTGAAATATTTGAACAAAATATTTGAACTTCTCATTAAGCGAGTGCTGTCCATGCTTTATCCAGAAGATTTCACCCTGATTTTAAACTCTCAACTTGCAATCTCATTTTTCATTTGTAAATTGCCAGATTTCTAAAAATTCAGAGCTGTCCAGCTCTCCACAAATGCCATAGCATGGAATCCTACTGATGAGCCCATGGCTCAGTAGCACCACTGGAAATATTTAGTCACTGTACAGACCTCTATCGTTTCACTCATGAAATAAAGCAACAATAGCGTTTTTTTTCAAAACGAACCCGTACTTCAAGGGCAGAAGATCACACTTTGACAGTAGAGTTTAACTGGGGGGGGGAGGGGGGGGAGCAGAAGTGCTCAAATTTTTATACAGAACAATATTCACTTCTTTTCCAGAAACAGCCAAATCATAATGTTGATCACAGTCATTCCAAATGTTTTGCTCCAGGAAGAAGCCCAACACGGAAAATATTAACCCAAACAGTCAAAGTCTGTGAAGATTAAAAATAAATGTAAAAAAAAATCTTGTTTACAGTAGTTTATAAGTGAGAATTTTCAGGCAGTCTTGATGGTAGTCAATATTCTCCATCCTACCTAGAATACACGTGCACACTGTTCTACACAGTGTTTTGCTTGCTGTGCAACTTATTTTAATTCTCTCCTAGCACGTCTTCTTCAGTGCTGAGGGGGTTTTATTATTTATTTATATTACACACCCCCTAGCTGTTTCTTATAGGGAGAGAATAGTACTCCTTAGCTTCCCTTAAATAATATACAGATGACTAATCACTGTGGCACCCAGGAAAGATATGTCAGGTAAAGTAAACATTCTGAAAAGAATGAACCCTTGAGCTATCCCTGCCAAATACTCTTACCTGGAACTGTCACAATGATTGTGGTGCGACCAAAGAAGGCGATTTTGATGACTGAGGAGTTACCTGAATTAGTAAACTGCTTGGTGAGTAGAAAAATGCGTACTGCCAGTTAGTTTAAAGTACTTGCATTTGATAGAAATGATAGAACCAGTGGGCTTTCCTGGCTATAATATTGAGGCTACCAAGTATGTTTTTAAAAATATAAGTGAGAGAAAAATGCTATTGGCTGCTTTTGTGCCACTTGTCCAATGTGCTTAAATAGTACAAATGTAATGGCTGCTTTTGGCCGAACAACATTATACTGGTATGGTTTATAAGGGGCTGAAGCTAAAACTAGAACTGCAGCTCCCCTAATACGAACATAGAAAAAAGGACATCCAGTGCTCCACATCCCTTCTAAATCCAGACTTTATAAAAACCAAGTGTGCAGAACAGTGTTTTATGTTTAAGAATCTCAGGGAAAAAAAAATCCTGAATATTATGATGTTACTCTCAACATGAAAGAGGTAGCAACCTGTTTTAGGTGTGCTGAAACAATCTGTTTTAGGTGTGCTAGGGCACAAATTACTTAGTTCTTCTAAGTTATCAAGAACTGTCCTTCTGTGCATATCAAGTCAAACTTAAAATCTCCTTCTTAACTTAATGTTGGCCACTCAGTCTGGAAAGCAATTTTACCCTCATTCTAAAGTAATGCTTGCAATATCCTCTCCATACTTTCATTTTTTGTTCTTAGCTGCTACTATTCTTACTTTATGTGCTTCATCTGTATTTTGATGCCAAGTCCAGTCAGCTGAATAACAATTCTGATGCCTTGAAACCTGCCATGCAAAGTGATGTGAGGATCAAAAGGGGACCCTGTCTGGATTAATGGAAGTCTAAAGCCTAACAGATCAGATATAGCTAGCATGTAATTTGTGACAGTGTTTGAGACAAGCACCCCATCTCCCCCAGAGTCCCCACGGATTTGGGGGGCTCACGCTGTGTATATGGCCCAGGGGAAGAGCAGACAGCAGCACACATGCAGGCTGAGCGATAGCAAAGGCACACAGATCTCACCTACTTGAGAGACAATCTCCTATCCTGAACCCCATCTGTGAAAACTGAACTGTCCTTTCACCAACAGATCACTGTTAAAGAACAAATGATCCCTAAGCAAAATATGTGGGAAGGCAGAGAGTCCACTTACGTGGTTACAAAACTGAATCCAGTGTTGAGCTCCTTCACAACCTGTTCACAATACTATAGTACAATACTAAATACAATAACTCAGACAAAAAATAACTAATGCCTCAGCAATAGGCTTAAAGCTCCTAGTTTGTCAGGGCAAAGAAAAAAGTAACTTAAAATGGATAGTTTATTTCTCCTCTTGCCACAATTCCTTACAATAGCTCTCGATCCACAGTGTCCTTCTTGTTATCAGGGAGCTGGTATTTCCCTCTTCCAGATGCATTCCCATATACTTTGTGCTATAGACAGTAATGCTTTGTTTGGTCTTCGCAGGCATCTGGAATATAGGCCTGTGGAAGGCAGCTGGGAGCTGCATATGCAGAAATACCTGTGTTGGAGCTGAAAAGAGCAAACCCACTTCAAAGGAGCAAGGGAGAGAGTCAGAAATTGGTTGGACAAGAAGGATGATGTGAGGAAAGGGAAAAGGTAATGGGAGCTGTGGTTTGCATGTGACACTCATGACAGGATTAATATACATAATTACAAGCAGCTAGCAACAGTGTCCTCCCAAGTGGGCTGCATCTGACTGACGTTAGTAAAAGCTCCTTGAAGCATGGGGTCCAGCACAAATTTTCAGTAGTCTATTCTGATGGTCAAATATTCCTAATCTGATAATTTTCTGCTGGCAAGAATCAGTGAGAGTTAGAGAAAAATCTCAAGTCATATTTGTCTATCAACTCATTTATGTTGTTTCATGTAAACTCAAACTTCTAATATGACCAGCTACTTATTTCCTCACAGACACACCTCTGAATTATAATATTCAGTAATTTACTTCAGAAAATAGCGTCTATTACACAATAAAGAGAAGTGCAAGCTCTTTCCTTTGCTTTTCAAGTAATTAATTTCATCACTCCCAAAATAGAGGATCATCCCCTTAAAAATAACAGAGTAAATCCATCCCCTTATTTGTTCTGAAGGCAGAGGAAGAGAACATCTTTTATCCTTCTCTATGGCAGGAGAGATTTGACTGGAGAAGGAAAGGGTGTACATGTCCACAGAAGAGAGAAGTGAATTCACACACCAAACTGTAGCTGAGGAAACAACGGGTTGAACTCTGTCTGGCATGTGAAGATGACTTATGGACCTGGAGGCTTGTGTTTCAATGAAGAGATTCAAGAAAGAGCTGATATGGAAAAATGACTTATTTCTCTAATATGATTTTATGCCTTGGAAGTGGTCTGTAGAATGACTTACAGCTATGTGCTGTATTATCCAACTCTTATCTGCCATTTTGCTAGTACTTCTTGAGTACTACCTAGGCCTTGCTTTCCTGATCTGCAGACTGTCAATTTCACATCAATAAATTCAATACTTTTGTCATAATTTTTGAATATAATTGTATGACTTACCTGTGCTGTAAATACTTTGCATGGCAAATTATGACCCACTGAGAACACTAGGAAAAAAAACCAACATAAACAAAACAGACAGTTAGTAATTAAACTTATTTAAAGATTATCTTGTCCAGCCAATAATACATAAAACCCCCTAACGTCATCCTCCTGGCAGGATTAAGGAATAGCAAGGCCAGATACGTAATGAAAAGTGAACGTCTTATCACCCCGAAATCTGGTTTGTATTTGAAAATTGTCACCTTTCTTCCATTTACAGTTTTCATATTATGAAAACACTTAGATACTCTGAGTCAATGAGATATAGAAAGATAAGCTTCAAATACATTATGGAGAATCAGAATAAACTAAAGCTCAAGACCTCTGGGCCTCTCTAAGCCTTTGGAAACAATCAAGGTTTATGGTGTTTAGCCATTGCCCCAAGGGAAATACATGCAACTATGGTGAGATAACGCATTCAAAGTGTCATGAGTTCTTGTAGCAAAAGTATGACCTGCAAAAGCTTGACTGTCCTTCATAAACCAGCTTTTGAAAATACGATTATCAAATCCAAATTATACACCTTACAGATCTCAAATGTGCCCACATTGCAGACCTTGAAATAGAAAACTTGATTCTTACACAAAAGTATAAAAACTTGTTTACCCCCATTCAACCAACTTGATTTTGTTTGTTCAGCAAAATGCTAAAAGTAAGGTCCAAGGAACTACTAAAGGCAGAATACTATTTCTTGAAAATTCTGAATCTCTGCAAGTCAGAGAAGGTTCACCAAAACAAGGACAACTGCAGCTAGTCTCAAACACAGCCTGAAGCAGTCTTCAACTACTGAGGGAGAGAGTGTGCCAGACTCTTCTGAGAGGTGCACAAGTGACAGGATGAGATATAATGGACATCAAGTTGCAAGAATGAATACTGCAATTAAATATTGTTAAAAGGAAAAAAAAAAGTCACCATGAGGATAGTAAAACACTAACAGGTAGGCCAGAGAGATTGTGCAATCCATTTCTGTGGAGATATTCAAAACTTGATAGGACAGGAACCTTGGCCTTGCTTTGAATAGAGAGCTGGTACTCATGGAAGTGCCTCAGTTCTTGCTGACTTGCTTGAGGGCTCACAGCCTTTGCCTGACTCTGACATGGGGTGGAGCAGGCCACTTCCAATGGTCAGAAGAGACTGAAATCTCCCTTCCCATGAAAAAAGTGTGAATTTTAACCTGGAAGAACCTTGATCTTTTATTTTGTTTATCAGAAGTAATGGTGGTTCAAAATACATCAATGAGTAGATCAAATAACTGAGTAAGTTTTCTACAAAGAAAGTCTACACTTCCAGCAGGTAAATACCCCCATCATAACTGCATCTTCTACCTGAGAAAGACTGTGAAAAAAGCATGTCACAAGTTTTTTCATAGATACATTAAACTACTTACTGTAGTAGCTTCCTTAAAACCCTGTAAATGGTAAGATGTGGCACAGAATAGAGACAAAAATAAAATACCCTGCTGTGCTTATTTGGTTTCCAAACAAAAACCCTCAGAGGATGAAGAGATGGCTCAAATGAAGGGGACAGGTGGTTTAAGTTCATAGTACGTGTGGCTCCATTGCAGAAATGCTGGAAACATCACATCATCTCAGATTCATTAGATCAATTGTCAATTCCTGAACATTCATGACAGATTGGCATATAGGTGGCTTAGATTAATTACCAATATTATGTAAGAAAGGGGAAGAATAGCTAATATTTCCCCAGAAAATCTGAGGGCAGCCTTTGTGAAACACTTGCTGTTACTCAAGAAGGAAACGCACACAACTTTTGAAGTGTAACACTGAGGCACATGCTGTTCTCAGAAAGTGATTTGCCTGTGGTCTCGAAGCCAGTTAAGATTTCATCTCTGAAATCAGAGGACTAGGTCCCAATAGTAGGAACCCAGTCAACATAACAACTCTGAAGAGAACATATGGTCTTATATGGTTTTATATTTGCTTCTACAGGCAACTCCAGAGACTGTTAAACACAGAAATCAAACTAAAATGATCAGAATAGAGGGAACTTAATAGCAGATTGAAATTCACAAGAAAATTCTGAATACAAGATTACACCAAATAAAACACTAGGGTGGATGACAGGAGAGATAACAGAGGAATGAAATGAAACCACTTAAGGTTTATGAAGCATCTCTCTCTCTCATTGTTCATTTCTTCTGTTACCTGACCTTCATGTTGTGGAGTTTCAGAAACCAGCATTTCAAACTGTCCATATTTATATGTAACCTCTCCAGAGTAACCCCAGTTTAAATAAGGGTTTGGGTTTTTTGTTGTGCCTTCTGTGACTTGCCCACCAATGTACCAGATGAACCATGCCAGTCTCAGTCTTCAGTACCTCTCCTTCCTTCATCTCCAATGAGTCCTATATAAATCTTCCTGTCTGGAACTGTAGGTAGTCTGCATCATGGGGAACATTTTTCCCTTACATCTTAGAATCCTATAATTCATAACACGAAATTTAAACCAACATAAATTAGTAATTCAATCCCTATATTCCAATTTAATGAACTAGAGGCTTCATTGCTTTATTGTTTTGTGCCACTGGACCAATCGTTTGGTTTACAGATTGAATGTACTTCTTTGTTAATAAATAAATGCATAAAAAAATAAAGGTTTCCTCAATGCAATTATGCTGATGTCCCTCAGGAACCAGAATGCAATTATTTAAAATATTATTTTCTTAGATTACTCTCAAGAAAATAAGGAAGGAAATATGAAATTTGTGTCCTTTTAGCTTAAGCTCATTTTAAGAGCAGCAACAGTGATGCAGTTAGTCCCCAGTGGCAACTGAGAAGCACTTAGCCAGAAAATTGTTATTGGATTACAGTTCTGGCTTCATAAAATGTGGCTAAGGATCATTTTAGACATCTATGGAATGACCCATTGTCAAAACTGGTATGACAAACAAGTGACAAAGTTATTCTATTTGGCCATTTTGAGGATTTTTCAGATCACAAAGGTAACTTGGGGCTGTATCAGCCTACACAGCTTTGGTTCAATTATAAAAATAACTCACAATAAGAAGAATTCTAGCATAAATAATTGAATCTTTCCGGAGGAAAAGAAAAATCCCCACAAACATGTGCATATACTTTCAAGTGTTCCTGATGTATAAAGAATTGTGAAGTGATATGGTGATCAGAAGTCAATTCTGATACTGAGAACTACCTTTCAAACTAACTGGTCGTCTTTATTAAAATAAACAAGATGAAAAGGGCACCAAAGGACGCTGCATGATTTTTAACAATGCGCAAACTGAAACCACTTAGATACCACTAAAGTTCATACGATCCTTTTCATTTCACTTTACAGTCTTTTTCAAATAGATGATTTCCTGGATGAGAATCCTGCCTCCCATATTTTAATCTGCCGGTAAAAAAGAATAACTAACGTGAACATATATCAGATGCACATGTGCATACTTAAATAAATGCAAACAAGAAATAAAACCCTTCACCTTTGCATTTGAGGTCACCAGTGACCACTGGGAACACAGTTAAAATGAGGACCTTAATAAAAAACCTAACATGGGATTTAATTTCTTCATGTGAGCTCTTTGTCATTTTTCTTCTCTGCCCATTACATAGTTTGTCTTTCCTCATATAATTACATAATTAACATCCTCAGCACCTATTCCATCCCTTGTTAATTTTGCTAAATATAAATACAGACATGCTCAAGGAAACAAACTTGGCAAGTGAAGAAGCATAACCAATTTAAAGGAAAAAAAATAAATCTATTTACATACTGATATACTGATAATCAGTATGTTAACACCGAGCATTACTAGACGTTTGTAATCCATGTGATGGCCTTCTGACTAGAAGTGCCTGTGCCAGAACAGCTTTTGCTGGGGCGACAGAGATTGCCCAAAAGTGTTGATACAAGGAGGCCTTGGTTCGGTTTGTCAGTAATCACTCATGCAGCTTGTAGCATCAAAGGGCAGCGGTGGCACCTGGTAAACCACACTGGTCTCACAACACTGTTGGTTCCGAAATCTTCTTTCTGAAAATTAAAAGCATCGGGAATGGGGAGGTGGGGTAGGGAAGCGGGGAAGAGGGAGATAAACTTGGCAGCTAATGGCCCAGAAGATTTTTGCAGTTTATCCTACAGGCCAAAGCCACATTATTTAACTGAGAGCACTGCATGAGTATGATCATAATTCAATCGAACTTGTGAGTTTGAGGATTAGGAGACTAGCAGAGGGTTCCTCCCTCACACCTCTGCCATGAAAGAATAGAGAAAAGTAGCAGAAAATCTACAGTAAACAAAGAAGATTCTTGTTCCAACTGGGAAGTTCCCAAAGCTCAATCCACCCTTGGCGAGCAAATCGGCAGTTTTATTTCTTCCTCCACAGTGTCCAAAAAGTAATTCTGTTCATCCTTGTGAAAAAGGAAAATTTCAGATGGGTTCCATTTAGTGGGGTCACAGAGACCAGATTGGTATTCATCCTAACATATGGATCCTCACATTTAGGGTCAGATTTTAAAACTCTTACTCACAACAAAAATTACTTATCTCCTTGAATTATACCACTAGGTCATGGAGGATGGTGTTATTAAACCAAAGTAAGAGGATCACTGACTGCTGTTTGCAACACAAACATACTTTCAAACTTACTGCTTCCATACAGAAGAATACTGTTTCTCTAAACAGATGCATACATTTGATACAGCTGCTAGGGAAGAAAACTAGTCTATTTTCAAAAATCCTTCTCATTAAGAGTCAATATCAAACTTGTTTCATTGCATTCACGAGGAAGTATAATCCTAAACTATACCAGAGTTTGTCCCCAAGTATACTGTGCTAACCTGCTTACCTCTAGAGTTCTGTTTAATTATCCAAAAGTGTACAAGAAAGTGGAACAGTCCAGTTTGAACACCCTGATGCTGTCTCAGCAATTTCTGCTCCCAACACATGCTATTTCAACAGCCAGTGATCACTGGAGTTAAAGCGCATGCAACCAGCTGAATAGGATGCAATTCTTATTCTTATGATGAATATCAGGGTCAGAGGTGAGTGCCAGATAACACATAGCAGATGTGGAGGGAGTAGAAGGAATTCTGTTTACGTTGGGTGACCACCTACATTTCAAGGGGGATATAAGGGGAAAGCTAAAACTGCAAGATAGAAACTGTTTAAGGGCCTGCATCGTACAATATTTTGCAGAACAAAGCTACATACCTGTATATTCACATGAACTATTGTTGAAATGTAAGACAGAGTCTTGGACCACTCTTGATGGACCAAGACCACTCTTGGAATGTGACTCTTCAGGAAATAAACAAGAGAAATCTTTTAAAAACATACCCTTGTACCCTGTGATCACTTCAGCTGATATTGAAAAGTTGTATTTCATTTTGTGTTGCCTGTGTTTCTTTCCATTTCAGGATTTCTTTCACGGATTAGCAGCAAAGCTGCCTTGCCAAGTGGAAATGGAGAAAGTCTGACCCGAACTGAGGGAAGTTCTAGATAGCCGCTGAGAAGACTCTGCAAGACGCACATGACAGCACATTCAAAATCTCTAATTATGGGACAAGAAAGTACTGCAAGTCATTGCTTGCTGCTTGGGCTAGATCCTCAGTCCTGTAGCCCAGGTTGTACAAAAGGGACCTGAAAGTGCTTCAAACAAACAGTGGATGATTCTTCCAAAGATGATACACCAAGTAGATTTACAGGAACTCCTCAAGCTGGTAAAACTATTAGCAGCCATTTACCTGCTCAGCTTTTCACAGCCCATAGTAAAGGATGAAATACCTTTCTCAGTACCGTCAGCTTTTAACTCCCAAGCAGCAAGGAGGCAGCCTTTGTGATTACATTCAGCTACTGTGGGAGACAGGTGAGAAGACTGATCACTTCAGGTATACCAATGAGCTTACTGCATGAAGAATGAACTTTGTTTCCCCTGCTCCCTCTTCCCCTCCCAAAGAAATCATGGAAGTCATTTAGCATCTTGATGTTTTCCATATGGATATTTCTACAAGTTATAAGGTCAGAGTGGACCAGTTAGGAGAATTTAAGACCATCAGAAAGGACTCAAAAGAAGGGATGCAGTGAAAGCAGCTCACTTTTAAAACAGAAAAAAGCAACACCCCCAAACCAAACTGTCCTGAGACAAGTTGCAGTTCTCAACATGCTACACTCACTTCCCAGACTACTGAAATCAAATGCCTTTGTGAAGATTGCCACAACAAAGCCTCAGCAAATGGATGGATAAGTTTTGTTGAAATTTTTCCCCAAAAAACGTTTCCACATATTTTTTAAAACAGGTCTAGTAGTTACATCCACACAATATGATCCAGTCAGTGCTCAAAATGGAATTAATGGGAATATCATTGCAGTTTTTAACTAGTCTTTCTAGAAAAATCTAATAGAGGATAGTAATCTGTGGAAGAACAGAGCTTAGAAAATAGCTGTGAGGAGGCAAGTTCAGACCAAGGAAGAAAAAACAAAACAAAAAAATCCCACCACATAGATGTCCACCAGTTAGCCTGCTAACTTCCTAAAAGAGTTGTTACATTTTTTCCTTTATAAGCTTTGCTCTGGATGTTGAGCATTCAATCTCGTTTTTATGGGTGAAGTACACAGCAAGGAAGTAAGTTTGGCAAATGACCTCTGAACTACTCTGGACTCTTTGAAGATACAGTTGTACTATATTTTCAAAGACATACACTGTCTCATTTAGATGATAGATTGAAGTGGAGGACGGAGGACAATTTAAATAGAAAATCCAATAGTTTTCAGTTCTAAGTCTTCTATGCAATGTACATCTCTCCTTAGGTAACATTAAAGATAATTAAAAAAAAGATTCTGATTCTTTAAAGCTGAAATGTATCTGCAGCACAAAGCAGCCATTCTTTTTCAAAATCAAAACAATCTGCAGAAACAACTCTGATATTGCTAGAGTTTGGCTGAAACAAACGAGCAAAAGAATAATAATTTCTCAGAAAGTGGAAGGGAACGTATCTCCCCCCACTCCTGCCATGTTAACTTTTGGTCTGCTGCCACGCTCCCACTTTGGCAACCGAACGAATGCTGTGGGCACCATATAAAGGCATGTGTGGCAGCCTGAGGGTTAAAGTAGACATTCCTTATCTTTGGCAGATGGTTAATTCATGGTCATTATTACTAAATTCAATTGCTCCATAATTTAGATATGACAAACATGTGTGTAGGAATATATGCCAGGGCACCCTTCTAGGAATCCCAAAATGCAATATTGCCTTCATGCTTTCACCATACATTCTCATGTCGAGTGTGACAGATTGAAACAAATGTAGGCTTTCTGAGCACTTCAACTCCCTCGTGCCACTCTTGTTACATTAGAGAGCGGTTCTAGAGAGTTACTGTGTCCAGACCTAGGGATGGATGAATGGGCTTGGCTAAAACAACCATTTTGTCAATAAGTGTAATGCAAGCCAATTTATTTTTTTTTTTAGGCCTAACTTTTCCAGTTCTGTTGCTGTAATCACCACTTAAGCAATCATAGGGAACTAATTTGCAGACAAGGTCATAGTTTGAATGGCACTGAGTGCTACTAGGTCTACTTAAAGGTTGTCTGGAATGGCTCTAAAGCAGAACGTATCTGACTAAACGTTTATATCAATGATGAGCTGCACACCCACTTCTAACACACAAATAAAGAGTCACAAAGTGAGGCCACTCAGCAAACTGCCCTTCTCTCTCTGTTACCATCCCCTATCCCAAACCCAGTCCATTTTCTTATACCCAGTCCATTTTCTCCTATGGTGACAGGCATAAAAATCTCTTTTGGCAAATGTTTTAAAAAATATTAATAAAAAAATAAAATTCCCTTTTCATTCTTTCAGTTGATAAAGGAAACTGAACTTCTCCCCTTCTCTGTTCCCACTGATATTTCCAAATCGGCTGGCACAAGAAAGCACATCGAAACACCTCCGCAACTCACTCACTGAAGTTGAAAGTCTTCCACTGACTTCAAAGACGTTTGGGTCAGGCCCGAAGTCAGCATCCTAACATGCTAGCACAGACTACCAAGTCACAACACTGGCTGGAATCCATGTCATTCATATGCTATTGCTAAAGCAGTGCAGGAAGCTTACACAACTTCAGGCCCCTGAAAGTGTGTGCTCTTCTTTCCTTGATAGTTTGCAGAACATTTTGTGAAATTCCACTAATTCCTGTGCTGATATAGGTTAATTTACAGGTTTCTCATCTGAACCACAAAATCCAGGTATCACAAACTGTCTTTGCCTTTGATATCTTATGTGCATAAGTTTTCTATGTTTCCTTCTTGCCCAGAAGTTTCATTGCCTTCATGCCTCTCTATATATAAAGCCCTGAGATATCATATTTTTAGTTAGAATATGAACCTTCGATAGCAGAGACCTTGCCTTTACTTGTTAGTAACTCACTTGGTACACTATTGGCGCTATAGAATATGAAAAAATAAATCACAACAATAGTAAGTGGGAAAAGCCTCTGTGCATTAATCCTACTCAGAGAGCATGCAAGACAAAAAACTCCAGGCAAATGTGTGAAACCTAAGCCTTACCTGTAAGTTTGCAAAGTATCTCAGCCACAGAGAGAACTGAATCTAACCTTCTGTATGCTCAAGACAAGCGAATCTATTAATGCAGTTCAGACAAAATATTCACAGTACCCGTTTCAAAGACTTGCATCAGCATCTGAATGAACATCATCCTGTTTTTGTGTCTTTGGCACCATCCTAACTACAACTGCTTCAAACCATAGCCACAGCTGACCCAAGACACGCTATGCACTTTCTGCTCCTAGAGCTAAGGAGAGTTAAAGAACAAGCCATCTCATAGGTCTTTCTCAACATCTCATACAACCTACCCTTTGGCAAGCAACTGCACTGACATCTGATGGTGTTAAACTGTCTCTCCTTTCCTTGCCCTCTAATTGAGTTTGTAAACTATGCTTGTAAGAAGCTTGTAGAACTAAAGTAAAACTAATAGAAGAGCACCATAACCTCCACAGTATGGTGCCATATACAGCACCACACAGAGCTAAAGGTAAGCAAAGCTGGAGGAGAAAACTGTGCAAGTTGCTCTAACCTCTTGTTAGACTAGAACACATACTTCTAGTGAACAATCAAATTTTTTAAGTCACAAAAGCGCAGCAGAACATCACAACTCATCTCTTCTCTCCAACAAATAAAGCATTCTTTTCCTCTAATTAAAAAGATTAATAAAGTAAGAGAACACATCAGGTTTGCATCAATCATTGCCCATGTGGTTCTTATTATTGTAATTAAAAGTTATCTCCTTAAAATTGTTGGATGAAAGTGGCATGATCTGCAATTGAAAACACATTGAAGGGAGTTATCCAACTTATTTGACTGTTTTAAGACAGTCAAAATTAAGAACACTGTAAAGGTAATGTATTCAAAAGAATCCTTAAAGGCAAGCTGTCAGTAAAAGAGTCCTATGAACCCTCTAATCAAGAATGTGAATATTGCTAAGGCTTTTCTTTAAACAACAAAAAAAAAGAGAGAGAGAAAAAAAAGAATGTTAATAGTAAGAATGATTTTTTTTAAAAAAAAAAGCTATTTCAAACTCAGACACTGAAATTCAAGGTTTTATCTAAGAGTTCTTTACATCCTGTATATATTAGAAGTGTTCAGTTCCCCTAGGATTGATTCTTTTAATGTGTTTAGATTTTCACACTGAATGGGCCAAATTTCAAACAATCCTGAACAAATCTGGTTCATTTGCTGACATCTCACCGCATATTTCACAGAAAGTAGTGTTCGATTTTGACTTCCAAGCTTTGACAATATACGTGATTTTGGAAATGGGTGATCTAAATAGAGGATTTTTGCATATGCAAGACTGTAGACTTACAAATGTAACTGTTAAAAGTTTTTTTCCCCACTCTCTTCCTCTTCTTTCTCTGCATTGAATGCATGTCTTACATTTTGGCATAGGATACAGTGACTTCATGGAATTCTGTTCAAAACTATTCAGGGTGTAAAACCACTGACTAGCTTTTGAGAAAGGTTTCCTGGACGCTATTAAAAAAGAAGAGAATTTTAATGGGCAGAAAGGTATCTCCTGTAACATAAAGGAAAACCCTTTTATTTAACATATCACAGGAAAACACCAAAGGATCTTAAAGAAGGACTTGTTTGGATTTTACTATGAAAGAGAAAAGAATATTTTCCTGCCATCTTTATTTACATTTGAACTCTGCTACCAGTTTCCTTCTGTAGCTTCTGAAAACCAGTGGTCCCTTGCATCTTCTTTCCAGTTACCAACAGACAGCTTGATCCATGGGCAGTGGATTTACATGACAAGAGATGAACAATCAGTCTCCAAAAGCTATTTAAAAAACTAAAAGAGACTGTGTAATCTGTTTTACAATCCTCAGCTATAAAACCCAACTTTTTTTTAATTTAATTTTTGCTTAGATAGAATTACCCAACTCTCAGGAAAAAAAAAAACAACAAGGAAAATGAAATGAGAGAAGCAGAATTCTTAAACAAGACTATGGAAGGAAAGTAACATAACATATTCACTGTGGCCCCCTAAAATTTCCTGTAGAAAAACTACCCCGTATCAAAGAAAATGTAGAGAAAAGAGAAACAGCGATGCTGAATATGACAAAAAGCTTGTTTATGTTTAATACGTAGGATAAATTGTTCAAGGACAGTTAAATGTGACCCATTTAATATACCAAGGTCTCCAATACCTATGGTACTCTGCTGAGTAAGTGCTGATCATGCAAATCAAGGCTGCCTGGGGATACACAGTGCTTTTCAGTTGCAGTTTGAATTTTCCAAGTTCTCAAAAAACTTTTAGAGATATGGATACATGTTACAGGGTCACTAGGGCTACTTCCATTTCTTCGGTTGTTGGCTCATTTGGAAAATTCATCTGTCTGACATTCTTGAGTCTTCTGACACACACATCCATATTCAGGAATGTAAAAATCTAATTATTGCTACTAGCTGTGTAATTTAAAGTACAAATGGGCAAGTCAATTTGAAAAGGCATCCCAAGAATAGTATTTGAGCTTCAACAGGAAAGAAAATCTAGTGGTCATTGTGACTCCAATTAACTCAAAAGTTCATCAGAGTCTAGGAGTCGTCAAAGGTAATGTAGATGATGCCCTCAGTATATACTGTATTCAAGATCTGATACCTTCTGGACTGCCTTATATTTATTGGCTTAGATTCTTACCCAGTTTGCAATATGCTTACAAATCCCACTAGCTATAATTTGGTTCATTATGTCTCAGCAAATGCAAGGAAATCCAAATTACACATCACCTCTGAAACTGGCATCAAACACCCAATCAAAACTTTACAAGTTAGGTGAAGATTAGTGTATGAAATGAAAGGGCTAAGAAAAATATACAAGAAGTTAGGAACAGCAACGCTGGTTTAACAAGGGTACAATGTGCCCACTGTCTGAATACAAAAGGGCAGGCAATCCGTCTTTATCATTTTACTATAATTATATAGATTCTAGCCTATAGGGAAATTATGCTCTAAAAAAAGTCGCCCCAACCCCCATTCCCCAAACATTTCCCTAAAAGATTAAACTGTGCCTTTTCCTATGGCTATTTTTAGTAATGGCATCGGTAATTAAACATTCTATGGTCTGAGGCCCAAAAGAAAACGTCACTCTGGGTTCTGGATGTGTTCCATGATGTCTTGAAACAATCTTAAAAAACTTATGCAGCCAGTGTTGCGATTCCCACCGGATCTGCAGGGACCCATTACGATCACCAGGGGAAGCGCGTGGTTGTGACAATGCAAGCAATTTAGCATTACTCACTGGAGCTGAGGCATGACACAGTGTGAAGCTGCTATTGTTCTCCTTGGTTTCTCTCAAGACACTCGAGTTCAAATCTACTCACAGCCTAATTCGTAGCTGAAATCTGAACCAGAGCCTGCAGCCTCTCAAGGGAATGTCACAAGCACCTGATAACAACCTGTTCCCAGGAGAAGGTGCTTTGAATCCCTGTTCTTGCAGACTGTCCACAAAAAGAGGACTAATTAATGATACAGTCCCATGTACCTGTTCTCCATTTTGCAGGTATGCAGTGTCAACCAGGTCACAGGAATTATTTGCATTAAAAAGAGAGGCCACCTCACTCCAACCCCAGTAAAAGCAGTCTCCTGTAACTCAGATCATTTCAGTGCCTAGAGGATCACGGCAGTGCCATCTCCCAGTGAGCAGTACTGGCAGGGGCACACACACAGACTGCTGCCAGCGTTTCACCACTGCAGGACACGTGGCCTCAGAGACACTGGAGTTTTGCAGCAGGACACACATAGACAAGTGGCCTACACTCAGCTCCTTCACATCTCAGCTGGGAAGTCTAAACACAGGACCATTATTTGTTCATCAACCTACTGCTTAACTCAATTTCTTTCCTTTATCAGCACCTGACACCAAACAGTTAATTCTGTACAGAGCGAATGAAATGGTTTCAGTGCTTTCATTTAAGTGAGGTGGTTTTTTAAGTGAATCCAATCTGATCCAGATTTTCTTTTCTTTTGTCAGTTTGGCTGCCATGCTGCAAAATCAATTATCTACAGAATCCTAGTTTACATTAAGAGTTAATGTGGTAACAACTGTGGTCACTCTGGCTATACAGTCGACATCTTAATAAGAAGTTCTTTTGATTTTTTAATGATTTCTGTTCTTTCCCCTCATTCTTACTAAGGACAAGTTCAAAAATTTGACACTTAATGAAGAAAAATATAATATACACTACATCCACTAGCTATACTCAGTAAGCAAACAGATGTAGATGGGTTGTTTAGCTCCCTATCCAGAAAGACATTAGATATCTTGAAAGTATTGTTGAAAGTTATATAATATTTTTAGAGGCCTGTTGTCTCACATCCAGAACTACTAGTGCATTTTATTTGATGTACATCAAGTAAAAGATTAACAGGGGAAAGTAGTTGAGAGTTTTTCTCCCCAAAGATGACTATGAAGTATTAAAATAAAGATTGCTAGAAGTCACTTGATTATAAATCTCTGTTGAACTGTTTGTGCAACTGAGAAAATGGGTTTTCCTATATTGTGTTTACCAAAATATAAGCTGCTCTATACTAATGGGAAAGCACACGGATGCCTGCTTCTATACCTCACTTAGTATGGTTTCTTTCCTTTGCAGAAACAAATCTACTTATAAGATAATTGTTGTAAAACACTTTCAAATAACAGTCTGTCAGGAAAAGAACCTCAACTGTTAATGCCAAATCACTGGCACATGCAATAAGTGCAACGGAGTTCACTCTAGACACTGGAACAGCTAACACTATGAGCCATAACGCTTTCTTGCAAAAATGTCATTTCGTTAGTTACCAAGGGAAAAAGGAATGTGGTGTTTGACGACACTTACTGTATACTAATTTTGTGTGCGTGTGTATACATATCTAGCACCTACGTGCAAGTACACACATGCATTGACAGAGAAGGATGCTCTACTACATATGGCACCGAGATAGATAGTCCCTGCTAGTGATATTCCCTTTATGTTTGTGTACTTGCAAAAATGATCCAAGATACAAATAGTTCAGAGTGATAAACTAAAAAGTGAAAAAAAGATCATACACACTAAGTGACTTAAAACCCCACTTATTAGTATTAACAATTATGGTGTGAGAATGACAGAAAGTTGACCTTGGTTAGTTAGTGTTTTTAAGCCAGAGAGACAAAGTGGATTTCCTATAGACACTATAAAAAAACTACACTGCGGAAGCATTTATGGGGTATAACTTTCAAAGTGCACAGTGAGGTTTTATAGCTATCTCAGATGTAGTGGGCTAAATCCCGAGCTAGTGAAATCAACACAATTCCACTTACTCTAGTAGCACTACACCAATTTACATCACCCAAGGATCTATCCCAGGAAGTGTAATGGGACTCCTGTGGCCTCAGCTTTCACAGAACAATCTGATACTATATAACATAATCTGACAAACCCAAGAAATTTGAAATTAAGACTTCTGCTCTCTCCATATTTCACCCACTTGTGTTTAACTGCGTTGCTGCAGAGGCCCTGATATTACGCAGTCAGTGCACCGAAATAGAGCTACAAGAATTTTCTCCTCACTCATAAAAAGATCCTGTTGACTCCAATGGGACTCATATTAATTTCGGTGAGATCTTATTTAAGCAAAGAGTGGATTTGGGCCAGGTCAAGTGACCACTGTGATATTAAAATGTAAAAGGCTTTTCATAGCCTGATTCCGGACGATACCTTCCCGTGTGCAGTGGCCCTGGTGTGGGTGACAAGCTTTGTTTAGTCGGGGTCCCAAATGGCAACATTTAGATCTGGATACCAATTTCTTCTTACACTGTAAAAGATGTCCCTGAACTTCAGAAACAGAATGTTATTCTTGGCTGACCAAGATCAAATAGAGGGATGCTCTACAAATAGAAGTAATTTTGAAATAATCTAAATATTCAAGCACATTTTCTCAGCTGGCACAAAACCAACATCACTGCATTTACTTCAGTGCGCCTAAAAAACTCACCTGAGTTGAAGGACTGACCCTTAAATGTCTACAGTCTCTGCTAAATGACTCGGTATCAGTGATATGAAGTACTAGGCTCTGGCTGAAATTTCATGAAGGACAGATTAAAGGCCATCACTGGACAGGACCATAAGGGCAAAAACATATTTCAGAAAAGAGAATTTCATGTTTCAAGTTAGAGTTCTCTTCACAATGAAAGGTGACCTTTGATATAATTCTTGCCTTGCTCTTTGTATTTTTGCTTTCAGCACAACTCAAACACAGATGAGCACTGTCTTCATCCTTTCTTTAGCATCCCTATTTCAATATTCCAGACTCAACCACCATTTACCCCAGCAGTCCCCTACTGTGCGTCTGTCCCTCAAATCTTAAATACCTGTCCTCCCAATCTGTTCTGAGGCCAAGTCCAAATGAGTTTTGTGCATGTAAATTCTATTATCTACATGCATAAATGACAGAATCTACTGCCTGTGCATGCAAATGTTGGCTATCTAGACCAACCAATGTGCCACTGTGTATTAAGGGGCAAAGGTTTTTGTACACAAAGAGAAGTCTATTAAGTGTACCTTTGAAACTGTGGCCCGAAAATTATGTGCAAGAAAAAGACGCTCCCCTGTCTGTAAAGAGTAGGTATTTCCAACACGTATAATTTTCATGTAGCTTAAATCTCTGGATAACCTTCAGAGGTTGAGTTACCCTTGCTTACAGCTCTTCAGGATTCACCTGGCCTTTGGTAATGCTACAGCACATGTGCAATCTGTCCAGTTAAAATGTTCAGAGAAAGAAACATCATCCCAGCAATATAGATTATCCGCAGCATCTGAAAGATTTCAGGTCGTAAAAACATACGAGGAAGTTTAACAATTTATTCACCAGAAAGACACAGAAAGAGAGAAGAGGTAACTTGAAAAGCTGGATGACATTTCTGTTTTGGGGTTGGTTTTTTTTCGGCTAAGGCATGTTTTCTTTAAAATACTGCAAACGTCGACACTTTTCTTTTTATTCACCCCCAAACCGGTAAAATTAGATGACAGACCCCTTTCTTCTTCTTTTTTAAAGCCAGGAACATTCATTCCAGGACTGAGAACTTCTAACACACCAAGTTTCAGCCTGAGGCCAACTTACCAACTACTACAATCCCCTCCTGAAGAGGTCTGAAAATGGAATAACTTATTTACCCTTCATTAAGGAAGCATGCGGTTCATCCTCTACACTTTCTATATCTGTGTACAAAGTCAGGGTTTGGGCTGTATCAACTCAGTTCTGTTGCCTAGCTGTAACTAAGACCTGAAGTCAGTTCAGTGTACGTGTATGTTATCCACACATTTATATACACCATTATATAGACTCCAGTTATCACTCAGTGTATGAATCAGTCCCTTAGCAGTTTATGATTTATGCAGCTTGCTAGAAGAGAAGTAGGCCATGGTAGCCTTGAAAGCACTTTAGCTTAGTTGTTTTGACTCATGAAGGACGTGTTGTCCTGTAATTATTCTGTCATTTCTTAAAAGGTGAAATACTTAACAGGTTCATGCTTTATGTGCTGCTATGTGTATGTGTGAGTTTATGTCTGAGCACGTCTCACCAAGTAGGAATCATCATTCCAAATTACTTTACGAGGAGCTACATAGAACTGGACAGCTTAAAATGTGTTAAATATCCTCAGAGTTTACATGGACGGTTTCAGGGGGAGCAGGGGTGGAGCAGGATAAGGGGGAGTCAAGGAAATCATTAATATGTTCCAATTACTGCCCTGATTCACAAAATACACAACTGCATAAAAGTGTCACTTTCTGTTTTGATCTTGTCAGTAATGTAATGTAATGTTGTGTTGTGTTTTCTTGTATCATTTAATAGGGGCAGTATCAGCACAATGTGCAACTTTAAACAATTATGCAAATTTTAAAGTAATGTGTTCAAAGAAAAACTGAAAGGAGATTCTGACACTAATCAGAGACTGCAGGCTCTGCTTGCAAGAGTTCTGTAAAATAGGGGCTAACCTTAGTGCTAGTGGCTGAAAGGCAAAGTTTCTCTGCTGCCTCAAATTAACTGGTTTTAGCTTATTTGAAAAAAACCCAAGGATATTAAATTCCCTCTTTTACACAAAAATCTGCCATTCAGCTTAAAGGAATAGCACTAAGACATACAAAACCTCCCCTTTCTTGGATATGTCAGGATATTTGGAGAATTTTAATAAACTTTTAGAATGATCTATAAATCACATGAATTATGGGAACTCTACAACAGATTCTCCCTAACAAGTCACGCTGTGCTGAACTAATACTTATCTGATATTCTGTCAATATGAAGCTAATGAAGTGCATAAACACAGAATACCGAACTGGTTTCAATGAAAAAAAGGTCAGCCTGGACCACAAATGAAAACAGGGGAGAATCTGGATCCTTCTGCTATTTAAATGAGTAAAAGGAGGTTCTGGCTAGTTGTGGCTTCTTTTAACTAGAGATGGGAGAGAAAGCGAGCCTGGCATCAGGATCCTCCAGGCTTCAGATTCAAATTTGAGATCTCTAATTTGTTGGAAACTACTTGTGTGATACTCAGCCCCTACTATTAACCAGGGAAAGAAGCATAAACCAGCCAAAGCCATGTTCAGCAGGACCAGTAAAAGGAAATGCCATATCTCTCATGAGAAAGAATGATCTTGAAAGACATCTGTGCTGCTCTCCCAGCTACTGGGGTTCAGGCAATATCCAAACTCTTAAGATTATTATCTGAACTGCTCTCTGAACCTCTGTTTCCCCACTGTCACCTGTAATACATGAGGGCAGTTTACAAGAGAGAGTTAGTTATTCACTTTGAATTTCCCAGCTTTAGCTGGTTTAAGTAAGACCCTTAATGTCACTTAAACATAGTGTTTTTGTGTTATATTTTAATTTTGAAAGGATTATCAAGAAAATCTACCCTTTCCGTTAACTTTCTTTGAAAAACGATTAAGAGTTTTATAAAAGATCTCCAGATATCCTCACCCTGCCTGATAAGTTATCCAGAACGAAACACGTAACACAGATGAAATTTTGAAAAAATGCAGAGGGAAAATATAAAGTTCTCAATCTGAAACTACAAATACCAGTGTGTTACTTGGGAATGCAGTGCAACATGGTTAAACACTGTAAATTATACTGAAATTTTCTTTGTGTTGGCATTTGGCTCCGTATAGCTTTATTGATAAAAACAGCAATTTATTTTTCTTTTTATGGGGCTAACAATTACATACCACTCAAAAGAATTTGACTGCTATTAGCTGACTTGCAAGGAAAAAATCCTGTTGTCTTACACAAACATTACCAGTAAGTAATATTCCACCTAAGAAAGATTTTGGAGAACTGTTAATAAAACGAGTCTTCTTTTTGTGGTATTACTAATCTTGACTGCAACTAATTTTCCTGATACTACGTTTGTAAGTCATTGTGAAAACCAGAAAGAGATGGGATGTAATGAATGCATCACTTACAAATATGGTTCCTCAAATATAAAAATCTGGCAAAGCTCAAAGAGCAGAGCGGGAGGTAAGACGGCTTTCATATGCTGCTGCCTTTAATATTCTTAATGTACATTGGATAATTATGTACCTCATTTTTTCCCAACTGAGTAAGATATTTTGTTTTAAACTTATTTGTGGAGCATGCTGCTATATATCTCTTTTAATTTAGTACAGTATTCTCTGGTCTAAAGCAAGCGGTCCTAAATTAAATAAACTAGCATACCTACTGCACAAAGCAACTGACTGCATTCCAGTGAAGCCCCTTTGAAAGCTATGTCAAATCTCTGCTGTCTCAGGGAGGAAAGTACCTCATTCCCTTTGCATTAGTCACCCTGCTAGAGATTAATCCTAATGAGCTTTTTTCTACAGGCTTGGCTGGCACACCCAGGATTACATACCTGTGATTTCTCAATATTTAGCCCAAAATGTGTGCGTTCAAATGCAGACAGATATCAGCTTTCCAGAAACCATTAACTACAGCATTACTGTAATAGCTTATCGAGCCTAGAGTGAGGCCAGCCACAGGGTGCTTCCTCAGCTTTGGTAAGAAGCCATCACACAACTAAGTATTGTAAAATCAAAGTGGGACAACACTCATATGAACGCTCGTGTAAATGACACATCTCAAAAAAGGTCACTGTTTTAAAGAACAACAGTGCTCTCTTTTTCTTTATTTCATTACCCTCATTATCTCCCTCATTATCTCCGTATTTCACTGATTCTTGGCAAACAGTGGGCATCTATTTGATGTGACTAGATTGTTTGCAGACCCTGCAACAGAGTTTCAAGATTCCTCCCAGCTGTATCCTGCCCTCATTAAGCAAACAACCATCCCTTGGCCTTTTCCATCCACCAACATGAGAAAAGACTAACACAATTTCAGTTCACGTAGAAACCAGGAGTCCTACATCTTTGATCACTCTTAAGTTTAAAATAACTCTACAAATACCACGCCTGAGCAATTTTTATTGAGGGAACACTACTAAACTGTAATCAATATCTACAATACCATCAAACCATCACAAAAAAGATCCGTCATTCAAAAAACTGCTTGCATGCAACTTGGCTCAGTCTTTTTGAAAACAAAATAGCTACTATTAGATGCATGGGATAAATCAAGAAGCCTGGCCTCTTCTGGACCAAAGGGCTGGAAAATAATTTTCAGATCTGAAGAATTTTAAAAGACGACAGTAACAAGCTCTTTCCCAGTTAAATAAGGGTACTGCTAGCTTGGTTACTGCAGCCAATCTAAATTGCTGCAGCACCCCATGTAGTGAAGCTGTGTCTTTAAGGTAGCCAAGGACCAAACTGCTTACAGTTTCAGAGTTAAACGCCACTCGAGCTTTCCTCAGAAGTAAAATAGGAGTCAGCACAGCTCACAGGCTAATATACTCCACGAAGGACACAGCGTGAAACCAGACAGCTTTACTGAGCGCTAGTTCATAGTTCCAAGCACTCTCCAGCTACAGTCTGGCAATGGCAGCATAAGAACACAATACACAGCTCAGTCTCTATTAACAATAAATAATGTAGCACAGTTGTGCTTCATCATGACAGACCACAGTCACAATGATCATTCACTGTTGCTCTCTACAGGACTGGTCTAGCAGCCTATATTCAGATTTCTACCTCCCTTAAGGGTTTCTAAGGTACATACCATCCTAATAGCTAAGGGCTAGGTAAATGAACTACTACAAGTTGTACACTGGTACGCCCAACTTTTGGACATGCAGCCATTGAAGAGGTGCACAACAAAACTTGTGTTAATGCCTAAGTTTACTAACAAAAGAACAAGAACTTTAGGTAGTGTTGGCGCTAACAGCTGGGCACAGGTCTTAGAAAGAGCCACCAGAACTAGCCAAGAAGAGGCATGAACACAGGTTGGATCTAAATTTCCACCTCCCTGAATGCAAGATGCTCAGGTGTCTGAACAGACAAAGAAAAAGTTGTCTGTAGCTATTCTGGACTTACACTACAGAATTGTCTGCACCACAGTCTTTCAATGAAAACAGCAGGCCTACTCTTTTTTTTAAATGAAGTTTTATGGTAGTGCCCTTCCTTTTTAAATCTAACATCCCAGTGGTTTGAGCACTGGCGAGAAAGTGGAAGACTGGGTTTGAAATATTCCTGCAAGTGCCCAAATTAGTATCTCCTGTGCATGTTTCTTAACCACCAAGCCATCAGGCAGGCAGCACGGGAGGCACTCACCACCTCTCCTGACAGTCCAACCTCATCAGCAGCTCTGTGAGATTCATGAACATCGTGAGCAGTGCTTAGGGCCTCGTGACCTCAACCAGGGCAGAAAACTGCAGAAAAACGAAGCCCAAAATCCTTAGACGTTTCCAGTTTCTGGGCATGTAAGACACTGCCTGGGAACTGAAATGTGCTGTTTAGTTGCTGGGGACCTATGATGATCTTTTCATGGAGGAGAGCTAAACCAATTCTGCCAGCTCCATGAAGCAGGAATCCTGTTTCTCCTGCTTCCCGCGGGCGGGCTCTGACAGAGACATTGCCAGCTGTCTCTGCTCATGCAGGCCTCACTGTGAAAAAGCCAAACAACAACACGACTTTCATGCTGCACCATTTAGCTTTGGCTGAAACTGTAATCGTGTGTCTGTGGTTTTCCTGTTTGGGTGCCTAATTTAACTGGCTGAGCCCACTCCTTCAAGTGTGGAAGGGACTCTGAGGGTATAAGGAATTAGCATGTTTCTGCCAGAGACATTCCACCAGGATCCCATGTTTGTTTAACATGTACAAACAGCTAAAATAAAATATTTGTTGGTCTCAGTAATAAGCAGAATATAAAATAGTGTGAAATTAAGCAAGACCAGCTGGGCTCCAGGAGAACTGAAAGGAACACTTAACTTATACTACACAATGATCTGGAATGCAGACGCACTAAGATGGACTGCTATTGATGTGTGGTTTTGATGCACTTTATATACAAAGTGCTGATTAGATCTAGCTACCAAAATTATGGCCTTTCATATCCATATGTCTGTAATAAACAAAATCTACAGGAACAAATCTTAGGATGCTTTCTACTTTCTACTGTTTTAAATCAACTGCTTTGCAAGCCAAGTTCACAGTGTTGCATCATATGCTGTAGAAATGTGAAGTTATCACAGCAGTGATAACTGATTCCATTCTTCCAGAGGCAAAAAAAAAGGAAAGCAAACAAACAAACAAACAAACAAAAAAAGAAAATCAAGAATTCTTCTGCTCTAAGGCAGAATTTGTCCAGTCGTGTGTAGGAGCATTTAGGCCTCCATATATATATTTATATATACAGAAACCACAAAGCAAGCAACTGCTTAAACAGAGTTTTTGGGGGAACTTGGAAAAGTTGTTCCTTACTAACACAGGACAGGATGGAGGTCCTCCCTCTGCCAAGATTTTTCCTCTTCAATTTGGGAAGCAGAGTCAGGGACCCTATGATATAGAGAACACTATTTTGCACAACGAATACAAACGGAAATATGACTTAAGTTGTAATTTCTGTGAAGGATGCTCTGTTAACGCTGCCCAGACCACCTTTGTGTCTTTCTCTGGCTACTCACTGTGCTCTAAACCTTTCCCACTTATCCTCCCCTGGGGTTATACATGTGGCATTGTGGCTAACTGCACTTCCAGCGGAGTTCTCCTGGCAGCTGGACATTTTGGATCTTTCCCAGTTTGTTACAAAGAATGTATCAGATGCATTTATGCTTCTGATACCTTTTTTAAGAAAAAGAGGCTAAATGAGGAAATAAAGTCCAGCCCTTGGAAAAGCTGCATGGGAAATAAGTGTTAGTCAGGGCTAAATCACTGCTGAAATAAAAAGTCTGGAGGAATACATTTAGAAGTCTGTCAGACGAATTACTACTTTTATGTCATTTCATTGGCAGCCTAGGCTGTTTTGATCTTTCACTTTCTATTAAAAAGAATATACTGGGAGTAGTAAACACTCAGGATCTACTTCTTCCTCCACAATGAGAACTCGTTGAATTGCCAAACTGACCGAATGGATTTTCTATCAGTCACAGTGTAGGTACCCACTTCTTGCCACCTCAGGGCAAGTTTCCTCAAATCATCCCATAATGAAGTCTAAGCCCCAAGACGCAGCTTCCTGTGGAAGATCATGGCTGTATAGTCCAATGCCACTACACCTCCAAAGGCACAGGGACATCAGGTAGGTCACAGACAACAGCACCTTTAATTTTACTCTGATGATCATTTTAAAACACCACTTCCATCCATTGCTTGTTGTCCCACAGCTCTTCTGTCATAAAACAAAAGATCATGAAGTGTCTCGTTTGCCAGATAAGCCAACTTGAGAGAGAAAGCAACTGACTCAGGATCAAAAGGAAAAGAGTAAAGAATTTCATAGCAGCACCTGCCACGATGTCAGAAGAACCTATCACAGCATCACCGGTCAAAAATATCTGAACCATTAGTTAAAAGCTCGATGAGAAATGACTGTGACTTGAATGTCTCTTCCAACCGTCTACTAATTTTCTTTATCTAGGAACAGTTTGAGTAAAAGCAAAACAAACTGCTTTTTGGTCTCACGTAAAATTTACAAGTATTCTCTCTCATCCCAGGAAAACAATTTTGGGACCGTATGGCCAGCGAAACCTGCTTCTTCTGTGGATGCAGCCCCAGACTGCAGTCTCCAGACATGTGCTTAACGAACACATGGAGGTACGCTCTAGCGGCCAATAATGTACGCCCTATCGGGTCTTACTGCTTAAAGAGCAGGTAATGCTCCGGAATACAAAGCTGCACGTATTGGCATTGTAAAGGCTTGAATATGATCTAGTAATAGAGATTGGTCACATAGCCATGGTAGAGTGGATAAATCACTACATAAATCATTCATTTATATGGTACAATACAGTTACAGTAATAATACTGTACATATGGCAAGGGGCCCAACTGGGGAAAAATATTCTTCAGCACCCTGCACAATCATTCAAGAGTTCTGTTTTAACTACTTCTATCAATTATTAAAACTGCACAGTGCATAAGTACATCAGCTTTCCACCTTCGGGAACCTGCCTCCAGCGCCTTCTTTTCATCCTGCTGCCTGGAACTTACACTTTCAGCATTAGTCAGCATCATCCAGCAGGAGCTTTTAGGAAGTCTGCTTTTAAAGGGGCTCCAGAAGTAAGGTTGGGGATTCAGATGCTTCTAGAGGCTATAAAGATAACTAAGGTAGCAAAGACAAGGGCTGACTGTGAAGAAATACAAAAGGACTTTATGAGACAAACCACTGGGTGAAAAAATGATCAATTAAATTTAATGTAAGTAAATATAAAGTGACACACATTGGAATCAACAGTTCCAACTTTATGTATAAAATGACGGGCTCCAAGTCATTACTACATCAAGAGGAATATCTGGATAGCATAGTATTCACAACGTAATAGCCAGACAAGTAATACAGAGAGTATAACAGATAATGAAAACCTCACCTAAAAGAACAGAGTTGTCAGAAAAAACCAGCAAATTAAATGTCAGAAATCACTGCGAAAGAAGCAGAGAGCATGATTGTATCAGTGCATAAATCCACAGAGTCCTTATATCTGGTTCTGATCCCACTTCTAAAATGGATATAATCAAAATAGAAAAGGCTCGGAGAAGAGTGTCAGTGTGCCCAGGTGGCCAAGAAAGCCAATGGCTTCCTGGCTTGTATTAGAAATAGTGTGACCAGCAGAAGTAGGGAGGTGATTTTCCCCCTGCACTCAGCACTGGTGAGGCCACACCTTGAGTATTGCGTCCAGTTTTGGGCACCCCAATACAAGAGAGATATCGAGGTGCTGGAGCAAGTGCAGAGGAGGGCAACGAAGGTGGTGAAGGGCCTGGAGAATAAATCTTATGAAGAGCGATTGAAGGAGCTGGGACTGTTTAGTTTGAGGAAGAGGAGGCCGAGGGGAGACCTCATCACTCTCTTCAGCTACTTGAAAGGACATTGTAGAGATGTTGGTGCTGGTCTCTTCTCACAGGTAATTAGCGATAGAACAAGAGGGAATGGCTTCATGCTGCAACAGGGTAGGTTTAGACTGGATATTAGAAAAAAATTCTCCACAGAAAGAGTGGTCAGACACTGGAATAGGCTGCCCAGGGAGGTGGTGGAGTCACCATCCCTGAATGTGTTTAAGAGTCGTTTAGATGTGGTGCTGGGGGATATGGTGTAGGGGAGAACTTTGTAGAGTGGGGTTGATGGTTGGACTTGATGATCCCGAGGGTCTTTTCCAACCTGAATGATTCTATGATTCTATGAGTCTATAATAAAAGCTGCAGAATGACTGCCGGACAGGAAACAACCAAATGTACTGGGATCCTCCAGTATGGAAGACGTGCCACAGGGAGGATACAACAGAGACCTATTAATTTATAAGTGGTGTGGCAAGGGTAAATGGGGATCCGTTCACTGCTTCTTCCAATATGAGAGCTCAGAAGCATCAAACAACATGAGCAGATACCACACTCAAAACAATGCAATGTACGGTCAAGCTGTGGAACACCTTGATGAAGTAAGTCACTGTGGATCCAGAAGTTTGCCCAAGTTCAGTAAGAGACTGGATGCTTGGAGAAAAAAAATTATGAAGATCTACAAAGTAGAGAAACTCCCCTTCTGTCTCAGCAAGGCCAGGACACCCTGGTTGTCTTTAGAAGAATATTCCTGGGGGGAATATCTAAATTCTTCAACTTTTGACCACACCTGGGACAAAGATATGGGGCTAGATGAGCTTTTGGGTCTGATATGGCTCATCTTATGCTCTTCCTCAATCATTTGCCTTTCATAGTCAACCAAGTACATTGTGTTCACAGATCCTCCTCCACTCAGAGGTCTGCTAGCTGAAAAGGCTACTATTATCAGCAACTTGTCATTGCCTCATTCCTGGGGATTATCTCAATTCTGTTAGCTACGACTACTTGTTTATGCCCTCACCTGTTTTAGCAAAAATGAACCCTACTTACAATGACAGTATTATTCAAATCAATTAAGATAGACCAGTTCACTTTTTGAGGAATCCAGGTTAAGGGTTCTCATCTGAGCAGGCCAGTCACCATGCTGAAGCAGAGCGGCAACAAGCATCTGGAAAGGCAGGACAGACTACAAGCCTGTCTTTCTTTTCCACGCTCCTTCTTCCAGAAATGAGGAGTATCAAATAGCTCTGGCTCAGGAACTCACTGTTTGTGAATAAAGATGGTTGATGATTTTTCAAATTGTTCTTTTTTTGCTCCTGTTGGGTTTCATTTTCACTATTTCTTTGTCAAATCCTTTTTCACCACAGGAGGTTCATCTTTGCAAAAAACCTAAAAACATCCCTACATTTAACATGAGATATCTGTCAATCAGTGGCTCATTTAAATACTTTACTGAAAACATTATCCAAGGGGTTATAAAAAAATGGTTGTATCTTAAAAGAGTGAACTCTTTTAAAAATATTTTTAGTATTTCAAATTGATTTCAGTGTACACTGTTTTTTCAAAAAGAGAAGCTATTCTATATGCTTCAAAATGAACAATTTAAAGTTAAGAATTTTTATTGAAATTATATTCATTTTCAGCCAACTCAATGCAAGCAAGGAGATACCCTGAATTGACTGCAAAATTGTTGTCTGTATTTTTCCTCTTTTTAAGATGTGAATACTAGTATGAATAAAGTATTAGAAGCAGATGATGATTCTTCACATGTTTATTTTGACATTATTTATTTGTAATCATTATAAATATAGACAAGATTTTTTTCAGAAACCTCCCCTGGTAGATTTTTGTTTAACTATCTGCATTAAATTGCAACAAAACTCACACAGAATAACCAGAAAAGCATGTCTCCCATTCAGACTTCAACAAAGAAACCAGCACCTTAGAGACTCTGTCTGCCTCTATGGAAGGAAGCAGCACAGCACTCAACAAACATCCTTGGGGAAAAAGTTAAAAAAGAAAACTATGTGATTTTCTTTACACCCTATTTATTCAATACAACTAGCATCAATAAGAAACTAAGTATGAAGACCAGGGCTGTGTGCTAATGATCAAAACTGAAAATGTATCCCAGTTCATTATACATTTTCATTGTTTCTGTTTTCTGAGTAGACAATATGTTTTCATAAGCAGGCAAATTATTAAACCCCAAGCTTCCCAGGGAGAGCTGGGACATTACCCATGAACTTGTTTTTGAAGAGAACTGTCCACAGCCAGCAAATGAAAAGGGGACTCTTTACCCCACTAACTCCTCATGCTATGAGGTAAAAAGTGCTCCTCAAGAGACAGAACTTTGCAAAAACACCGAAGTGTCCATTTTAATCTTGATGAAATCACTTCACAAATAAGTAAGAACAAGGCCAGTTATATGCAAAGCTAGTACATCTTTGTTGCACTAAAAGAAAATAGAAAGAAAAGAAGCACTTTAAAGAAACAGGAAAAAAAGTTCTTTTTTCAGAGTCTGCATCTGAAAAATCAGGAAAACCTTCCAGTCAAAAAAACCCAAAACCACAAACAAAACTCTTTGACAGAAATACTGTTCAGAGTGATCCATTTAAAAGTGCTGAACTTATATTCAGAGCCTGAAATCTAGGAACCACCAGCTGGGCTGGGATTCAAAATTACATGGATGGAGTGAGATTTTGAGTTGTGATGCATTAAACAGTGGAGGCAATTGCTTTTCTCACCTATTCCACAAGGGAAGGAGGAAGGGAAACATATAAGAATTAAGAAAAGAAGACTTAGTATTATTGGGTTACAGTATCTTGCGCCGCTAGAGGCTGAATCAGAGTTTGCATTAAAAAGGAACTTCAAAAATTTAAATAAATCTTTTACAGTGATTCATTTCAAGATGAACCTGGAATAAAGACAAAACAAGTAAGATAAAACTGTGCATATTACATTAGTTAAAAAATAATCTGTTTATGTATTGGAAGTTCACTATAATAAAAGGGGCAAGAAAAGGTCCTTGTTCCTGACAAATATCAGCTATTAGTGCCAAGGGAAGGAGGACGGAGTCCACGTAGCAGGTATATGAGGGCATATCTATATATCATATATAACCAGCATTGAGAAAGCCTACAACAGAAGGAATTAAACAATAGCCACAAACTCCTGTACACTGCGTAAGGAATGAAGGGGGTCACAGACCTCTTGTATTTTAGTTTAGGGATGATGAAAAAAATGCTGTCAGCTATCCACATTCAGTTAGGGAGATGCCTGATGGACAGTATTCTCTCTAAGTCCCATGTAGTACCACTAGTCTATGCCATATAGATCAATGTAATCCACATTGCACAACATGCTACTTAAAGTGAGCCCAACCAGATAAAGGGGTGGCAAAACAGTTATACTGGTTCCCAGGAGTCACAGTCAACCATATGCAGTTTACAGTCAGCAGCTGCAGTTGTAGACAGCACGCAGGAAGGCAATTAACATGGTAGCTATTCGTGGGTATAAGTGGCAGAAGAAATGTGTGCACCTTAACAACCCAAGAACAGAAATGGACTTTAGGATCAGGTAGAATTATCAGCAAAACAGCTAACAGGAGGGTGTAAAATAAAGCAGGGCTGATCTGCTTTAACTCAGCCTTCACCTTTCTCAACACACATAGGCACAAATGGGCATCCCTCCTCCTGGAGCCAATGACAGCAGTGGGCTGTGCTCATTCCAGAGTAAATTACTCACTTTCTTAGCGTGATTTCCACTAGTCTACCTCTTACAGTCACATACAAATTATAGGAACTTGCATCTTACAGGTATTTACACCCATGAAGCACTTGAGTTGGGTCAGAGAAATTTGATGAAAGGAGGAAGAGCTAGAGAAAGCTCAAACAAAAGATCAAACGGGCTCTGTCAATGTAATAAAGGTATCAGTAAAAACTCTAATTTCTTCACTGTATTACTAAAAGTAGCATTGCTATCGTAAACAAATTCATATTTTTAATTCAGTTTATCTAGCACTACCTGTGACCTCCATTTACTTTTGCTGTTTCTCTCAGCTTGAACAATGAAAAGCAATAAAGCAAGTTTCACTTTTGCTTCCAGCCAGTTTCACTTTCAGAAAAGACTATTTCTTAAAAACAACACAGGTTGATTTCATCAGAATCAAAAGCTGCACACATTTCTGCTGGCCTCTGATTCTATAAAAGGTTTTACAGAACACTTAGGTTTAGGTTAAATTAAGTTGACAGAGTTTTGATAACGAATATTAATTGATTTACAGAGAGATTCATTTAGTCCAGATTGTTACCACAGCTATTGGTTTAAATTGCAAATCACAGAATTTCACAGAATCACAGAATAGTTGAGGCTGGAAGGCACCTTGAGACTGCCCAATCCAAACCCCTGCTCAAAGTAGGGTCAGCAAGAACAGGCTGCTCAGGGCCACGTCCAGTCCAGTTTTGAATACCTCCAAGCACAGAGACTCCACAACCTTTCTGGGCAATCTGTTCCAGTGTTCCATCACCCTTACAGTAAAAAAAGCTTTTTCTTATGTTTAAGTGGAATTTTCTGTATTTCAGTTCGTACCCATTGCCACTTGTCCTTTGACTGGGTGCTTCTGAGAAGAGTCTGGCGCTGTCTTCTTCATTACCCCCATCAACATACCCCCACATTTTCCCTGGCCTTCCTTGTGCTGCTGATGTACCTGCAAGAGCTTTTCTTATCACCCTTTACTAGGTCCAGCTCCCCAAGGGCTTTGGCTTTCCTCACTCCACCCCTGCACACTCAGACAATGTCCCTGAAGTCCTCCTGAGCGACCTGACCCTGCTTCCACCTCTTATAGGCTTCCTTGCTTCCTTTTTATTTAAAAGAAATTTAACATAACAGAAAGCTATGCCAGCCTTATATTTTCTAATTTTGTGTCAATAGCCTCCTTAATGCAATTGCTTTTCTAGTCCAGTGCAATGGGGATATCAAAGTCCTGTTTATAAGTTTTAAAAACTTTTCAATTAAAAAAAAAAAGTGGAATAACATTCTCTACAAAGGCACAGTATTGTGGCTTGTTTTTACAGTCTCTCCCCTAAGTAACCTGCAGTACACCACTAGCTCCATAAGCAGGAGGCGGACTATACTGTGGCACTTCCCATCAAGTCATGGTTTGTAAACTCTGAACAAAGACTGATCAGTGAAGAAATGCACTGTGTAGCCTGTACAATCTTCATAAAATAAATTAATGAACAAATAAATATTCCCTGATGGATGAGCCAGTCAGCAAATACCCCACAAGTTCCTCCCCAGCCCTATTCCCACAGGTAGGCTGAGAAGCAGACGCCTAACTGCACTCCCACAAACACAGCTGCCCAAAGACCTTGGGCCCATTTCTCCTTCACTCTCGAGTCTTTTGCAGTTGTGAAGAGCAAATGAAATGTGAAAATAAAAGCCAGTTCCCAGGCATTTTAGACCCAGCGTAACACCTCCAGAGACCAGGATACCAGCACCGCTTCTGCTCCCCTCGTTGCTCTCAGTAAGCCCCTTGAAAGTGCTGAAGGTCAGTAACCGCCGCCATTTTGAGAGCTGTGCAATCCTCCCCCGGTCTCTTTCCCTGACATTTACAGCATGACTTGTACAGTTTTAGTTCAACAAAAATATCAGGAAGCACTTTAAATCCTTTTTCCAAAGAAAGCTACACCACCTTTTTTACCTGTAGCTCACTTTTTCTCTCATAAGTTCCTCAGGTTTTTCTGTGAAACACCAGTTTCCCCCGCCGGGGACAAAGGCCTCGGGCTGCCAGCGCAGCCGTCTGCAGAAGGATGACTTTGTATGCTCATAGATGGAGCACAACTGCCAGTCTCTGCCTGTGAAATTGTGTCTAGAGGACAGCCACCGCTTAAGGAAAACGCTGCTGACGCTTGGCAGAGTGTTGCCCACCACTTTCCTCTCAGCGGGGTGGCTCTGCCGCTGCCCCACAGCCCGCGCCTGCAGCCTCCACTCAGCGACAGCTCGCGGGTGCAGGGCAACCCTTGGGGAGCGGCATCGAGCTGGACTCTAAGGCCAGAGAGGAGTAGTGGAATAAAAAGGAATCTAAGCAAAATCTCACTATTTTTTTTAAATCAGCACTGCTACTCTCTGCTGGTTCAAACACAAAAGGACCAGACAATACTGCACCAGCTTGCAGCTTTTCATCGTAAAATAGGATTAGGGAACGGCAGGTCAATTTAACAGAAGGTTGGTCAGTACAGAATTTTGTAAGGTCGGTTGAAATGTGTGGTATCCTCTGTTTTAGCTGTTTTTTCCTAGGTCCATTATCCTCAACTCACCAGTGCTGGTAACAGCCAGAGCAGTGATCAGACTTTGACCACTGAGGTTGCTTGGTCTCCCCTGAAAATTCTCCTCAGCACTGTAATCCCCTCACTCTCCGCATGGGAAATATTTCAGAGTGAACAGACTCAGCTTTGTATTGAGACCCCAGTAACTCATCTGTCTCTGTAGCACTACAGGTACTATCAGTGTCCATCCAAGAATAAACAACTGCAGTCAAACATTTAATAATACATTGTTTTCCAAAGAGGTGGTTCATCTCACTTCACCGCTGTCTGTAAGGGTCCTCATTACCACTGCATCAGAAGGGCAAGAGGTTTTCCTGCCTTAGCATTAAAAAATGAGATAAAGACAAATACCACAGAAACCTACTGCAGCAGATGAGATGATGTTCATCTCAGCCTAAATCAAACCTAAACTTCCCCTGGTCTCAGTGGCAGCTTTGCCTGAGTACTGACAACAGCATTTATGGATCACAGGAAATGGAGGAATGCATGACCAGCCAACACCGATGGTGCTGCACAGCTCTTGTCAAGAAATAACTGGATCTATAGTTCTTAAAGTGCTCTAACAATGGGGACCAACAGATTCTGTCATCTCAAAACCTGGGGGCATTTTGAGGGGGAAGTTTAGGGGAGGGTGGCAGTATTAGTATTGTAAGCCTTTTTCAAAATTTGGTCAAGGTTCTCAGCTACGCTTGCCGCTGTAATGAGGGCAGCAGTTTCGTCATTTCTTCTCATTTCCTGCCACCATCCTTACCCAGATCAGCTCTAAATCACATGTAATTAACTTCCATAAGCCTTTTAAAAAATTCAGCTTGTTTATCACTCGTTATCATTTTCTATTTTGATGTCAAGACTGCCCTCAGTTGCTGTTTTTAAGAGGTGTAAAAGGGACATTTGTCTTACATCTATTTCTTACCTTTTTGTCTCCTCTATGCTAAAATTGGGTCCAAATTCTGTGCTATGCTGCTTTTGCAATAATCATAGAATAGCAGGTTGGGAGGGACCTCAAAGATCATTTGGACCAACCTTTCATGGCAAAAGCACAGTCTAGACAAGATGGCCCAGCACCCTGTCCAGCTGAATCTTAAAAGTGTCCAATAATGGGGAATCCACCACTTCTCTGAGAAGATTATTCCAATGGCTGATTGTTCTCATTGTGAGAAATTTTCCTCTTGTGTCCAATCAGAATCTCCCCAGGAGTAACTTGTAACCATTAGCCCTTCTTTTCGATGTGGCTCCTTGTGAAAAGAAAGTCTCCACCTTCCTTGTAGCCACCCTTTAAATATTGCAACGTGGTGATAAGGTCTCCCCTAAGCATTCTTTTCTCAAGGCTGAACAAACCCAATTCTCACAGCCTTTCCTCATATAGCAGGCTTCCCAGTGTTTTGATCATCTTTATGGCCCTTCTCTGGACCCTCTCCAGCCTGTCCACATCTTTTTGTATAGCAGGGACCCAAACTGAACACAGTATTCCAGGTGTGGCCTGACAAGCGCTGAGTAGAGTAGGATGACTTCTTTGTCTCTGCTGGTGATGACCTTGTTGATGCAACCCAGCATCCTTTGGCTTTCTTTGCTGCAGCAGCACACTGTTCACTTATACTGAGATGCTCGTCCACCAGGACCCCTAGGTCACTTTCCACAGAGCTGCTCCCCAGCCAGGTAGATCCCAGTCTGTGCTGCACTCCTGGATTATGTTTTCCCAGGTGCAAGGCCTTACACTCGTCCTTGTTGACTTCATAAAGTTCTTATTAGCCCACTCTTCCAGCCTATCCAGGTCATCCTGCAGGGTGGCTCTCCCTTCCGAGGTGTCCACTTCACCACTCAGTCTGGTGTCATCAGCACACTTCGTCACAGTACACTTGATCCCATCATCCAGTTCACTTAAGAAGATATTAAATAGCATTGGGCCCTATATTGATATTTGGGGGACACCATTTGTGCCAGGTTGCCAGTTTGAAAAAGAGCTATTTACCACCACCCTCTGGGTGCGGCCTGTCAGCCCCCACCCGCCGCACAGACCACTTGTCTAGACTGTAACGCATCCGTTTCTTTAGGAGGAGGCTGTGGGGAACCATGTCGAAAGCCTTGGAAAAATCCAGGTAAGACAATGCCCACCTCTCGCCCCACATCAACTGGAGCAGGTTACTTTGTCATAGAAGGCAATCAGGTTTGTGAAGCATGATTTGCCCTTAAATAAATAGAAGTAGATTCAATAGTAAGGCAAAATCTTTGCTTTTACTCTCTAAATGCAAAAAGCAGGCTTGGAGTTTTTCATGGTTGTTAACTGTTCTTTGCAAATCTAGCTGATGAAATAGTACTCAAGGCAAACTACTGAGAAAAGGCAAGAGTCTCGAGTGGTGCAAGCCAACAGAGCTCACTTTCACAATTCAGACAACATTTATACCACCTGAGAATGTGGGATAGCTCCATTAACAGTCATTGGCTTTAATTACAAGTCCTGCTGTGCTTAGATACTCTGGAAAAAAACAAAATACCATACAAAGATCTTTCTTGGTGTGATTCCTTCCCTTCCCACCTCTGGAAGAGAATTGATTCTGACAAGCAGGAGGATCTAGTCCATTAGGATCCTGTATGCTTTCCTGCTTTTACAGTTCTTAACATCATACAGTTTGAGCTAATGCCTCAAATTTGTCTCAGAGTGCCACAAAATCCCCACACGTGGCTAGTACCTAATGCACATGCTTACTTTTTTGTACTTCTGTCTTTCAGGACACTGGCTAAAGTTCCTGTTTCCCAGAGGGAAAGAGACCTTTTGGAAGGACAACTCTAAAGATCCACGCAGGTCACTAAACCCATGAACCAACAGCAAGTCTCATGCAACACCTAGTAACTCTTTCACCAAGGTGTTTGCTAAGCTGTATGTTTCTTTCAGATCTTGATTTTTTCTAGTAACAAATTTCTGAGAAAAAAACCCACCACACCCACGCATACACACACAGCTTGAAAAATCAACAGAACTCGCAAAGTTGGTTTCTATTTCCACTATTCTATATCCATTATTACATGTGGTAGATGTAATAATACATTATTACCCTGCCTATCTTAACTCTGATATAAATTATAAATACAGGCCTAGAGTAAGCACCCTCGTCAGGTGTGTCATTAGGATGAACAGTTAGCTGAATGAATACAGTGGGTAGATTCAGGGAAGATTTTTACAGATACATAGCCATTGTCCCTTGTCTAGTTCTTTGACCATTTGAAAATGTCTTGTATGATTAAAGCCTTCCCCCCATCCATATATATGTCCCTGAAAATGGAACTGATCTTATTTTTACTGTGTTTTCTTCCAGATTTTACCACAGCAATGAAAATATCCTCATGCAGCACAGCACCAGCATCACATACCAGCAGCTAAAGTATTTTCCGTTTCTCTCTGTCCTGAATCCAAACTTTGGCATACCCCATGTCACACATCTGCTTCTTCCGAGCCGGTTCAGCAGAGGTGGATTATGTTTGTGTAGGAAGTCAGAGCCACTCGCACCAATGAGCGCTCGTGCTGCCGGCTTGGCCCCAGGAAGGGAATGCTCTCCCTTGGAAGAGGAACTGAAAGTATGCCTGGGGAAGCCTGCTTTGCCTCTGACCAAACTAGCTGTCTAAGGAAATGCCAGACCTTGCTGCACCGGGGTCAAATGTAGAATTATGTGGCAGTTTGATAAGCTACAGTACACTAATTTATTGGCTATTTTAAAAATGTAGAGGAAATTTTATTACGGATTACTTTGCTTTCCTGAAAACTTTTTATAATTAAAAACATCTGGAAGACATTTCAATATATCATAAACAAGAGGAAATCCAAAGCACGTGACTTCTAAGAAAATGATGCAAATACCTTTCTGTGCCAAAATTTACAGTAATCTGTTTTTCTTGTTTTGCTACAGGGGGGAGGGAGAATGAATGGAGAATGAGTCAATAATGAGAAAACAACTAGTATAAAGGAATATAGTATATTAGGCACTGTTTCATGAAAAATACTATTTTAAAAAAAAACACACAAGATCAGTAAAATAGATTGGGCTTCCCCTCCACACTCACCCCCAACAAATTAATTTCCAGGGAATACATCCTTCTGGAGTGGATAAATGATGACATAGATCCTGACAATATTAGGAGGCTATAAGTGAGAAGGAAGGAAAGGAATGTGAGTATGTTTTGGATGATCATAGGTAAAGGAAACTACCGGTTTAATCTGCTGAGTACTATGCTTCTTAATTAATATCACTAAATACCTACAGCCTTTATGACAGTTCTTTAAGAAATAAAACACCAACACAGTTCACCATATTACCAAATATCTTAGTCTGAATAATCTGTTGTCTTACAAAATACAGGAAGATTTATAGGCTCTAAAACCAAACACAGCCAAAAAGCTTTACAAGAAATCCCCAACACAGTTACTAAAAACCCCAACAATTAATTACGAAGTTCACAGTAAATGAAATAATGCATGAGGAGAATAGTGAAAATGTTTATAACCAAATCTAAAAGTCATGAGAAACTTAAAACTGGTGTTGGGTTCACTGGAAAGAAATAGAAAAACAAAGTTGAACTGTCCCAGAGTTCAAGGTGGTTTATATTTAGAATTTCAGTTGAGTGCATGAACAACTATCGTAAAGCTTATATTGGCCCCTAGCTGCAACTTCACCCAAAATCGCTATTTCAATCCACAATTTTCGTTCAGTCCTTCAGTTGGGTTTGTCCAAATCTGTTGCTCTTGAGAATGAAGTTGCTGTGATATGGAAAATATTTTTTTTCCTTTCACTTTCTTGAGCAGAATGTGAGAGAAATGAGTTTGTTGCCTCCTTGTTTCAAACTAACAGGATAGTGGCCATGACAAATCTGGGCTGAAAGCAATGACCAGTCCAAAGTCAATCATAGAATCATAGAATCATAGAATCATAGGGTTGGAAGGGACCTCTGGAGATCATCTAGTCCAACCCCCCTGCCAGAGCAGGGCCACCCTAGAGCAGGTTACACAGGAACGCGTCCAGGCGGGTTTTGAATGTCTCCAGAGATGGAGACTCAACCACCTCTCTGGGCAGCTTGTTCCAGTGCTCTGCCACCCTCAAAGTAAAGAAGTTCCTCCTCATGTTTAGGTGGAACTTCCTATACTCAAGTTTGTGCCCATTACCTCTTGTCCTGTTGCCGGGCACCATTGAAAAGAGCCTGGCCCCATCCTCCTGACACCCACCCTTTAAGTATTTGTACACATTAATTAGGTCACCCCTCAGCCGTCTCTTTTCCAGACTAAACAGACCCAATTCCCTCAGTCTTTCCTCATAAGAGAGGTGTTCCAGTCCCCTCATCATCTTGGTAGCCCTATGCTGCACCCTCTCCAGCAGTTCCCTGTCCTTCTTGAGCTGGGGAGCCCAGAACTGGACACAGTACTCGAGGTGTGGCCTCACCAAGGCAGAGTAGAGGGGGAGGATGACCTCCCTCGATCTGCTGGCCACACTCTTTTTGATGCACCCCAGGATGCCATTGGCCTTCTTGGTCACAAGGGCACATTGCTGGCTCATGGTCATCCTGTTGTCCACCAGGACTCCCAGGTCTCTTTCCACTGAGCTGCTCTCCAGCAGGTCGGCCCCCAACCTGTACTGGTGCAGGGGGTTATTCCTCCCCAGATGCAGCACCCTACACTTGCCCTTATTGAATTTCATAAGGTTTCTCTCCGCCCAACTCTCCAGCCTGTCCAGGTCTCTCTGTATGGCGGCACAGCCTTCCGGTGTGTCAGCCACCCCCCCCACCTCTGTGTCATCAGCAAACTTGCTGAGGGTGCTCTCTATCCCCTCATCCAAGTCATTGATGAATATATTGAAGAGGACTGGGCCCAGTACTGACCCCTGGGGAACACCACTCGTCACTGATCTCCAACTGGACTCTGTGCCCCTAACCAATCGTGAACTGTGAGCTCGCTAGAGCTGTGCCATATGTGATTCAGCAGCTCTCTTTTCCAGAAGAGGCTGCTAGGGCGCTTTAGAGCAGAATGAGATTACGTGTACTGATTGCTTTCTACTGGTCTTGCCTACCTTCATTCTGTAACAGCTCCTGGCTCTTCAGTCAGATGAACACCAAAATGTCCTTCGCTAGGGGAGTCTTAACATGGGCCAGAAGGAGTGAAGTAGCATACCTGGTGTATGTGGAGAGAAGCTCCCTGGCTAAATCCTAGAATTTGGGGTGAGCCAGCTCCCTATTGAAATCAGTGATTTTATTATTAAACCCACCTTGTGTGAGAGCACTGATATGTTACAGACCCTTTCTTTTTTTATCAGTTTTAGGGGTAATAAAATAGTTACAGAAGCTGTCATTTAAATTTTTCAGGTTATTATCATGGGGTATCTGAACTAATCTTATATGGTACAACACATTTTGCAAACCCTACCTTTCAATGTTATTGTTTCAGGCTCTTTACATACTCAGGTGTAACTTACTGCTTTGGCAACACTCATATGGTATTTTAGAGGTTTTTTCCCCAGTACTAATGACTTTCTTTAAAAAACAAAGTAAAAATCTTTTTAAAGAATGTGATGAGAATTTTAAAAATCCAGCAACTCCTCCTGCCCAAATAAAACTCTAATTATGAAATTATAGTATGTCAAATTTTAATATTTAGAGAGAACACAGTGCTTGCTGGTGAACTAATTTAGGGAAGAGCTGATGAACTGTGTTCTCACAATTTCAAAGGCATTTATTTTGTTGAAATAACTTTAGGTTATGTGCTTTGTGGCAATGAATGTCTTTTATTAGCACTACGTGCAAAGAAGGCCCAGTTCTGATTGAGTGGTCTGATTAGGACTGTAATGTTGCCAATGCATCAAAACAAAGATAAAGACTTAGTTCTTCATATCTCCTTGTATTTTTAAAAGAAAATACTTCGGAGTGAGAAAAAAAAAGTATTTTATGCCATTAAACAATACATGCTCTTTAATCAATTGCAGTGAAGGAATTGTGATAACATTTTGAATTTTTTTCCATTTAATGAATATTTGTGGACCAAGTCTGAATTCTGACAATATGTTTAATAATTGCAGTTGACAATCAGGCATTGATCCTTTTTCTGCACATGAATAATACCTAAACTAGACTTTGCATAATATCAAGTATGTTTGCATTTTTAATCAACAGTTTTGATCTTATAGGCTGCTTGCAAAGTAAAACATTTATTATTAGCAATGATGATTGTGGTTGGTCCTTTAATCACCTGATACTCTATCTGTTCTCTGTTTTAGAATGAACTGATACATCTTAAGGAACATACCAACCTCTACCTAAACAAAAACTGCTCACGCAAATGTTGGCAAATAGTGAGTACAATGGGATATGAATTTTCTTGAAGCAAGCAACAATTCTGACAAATGTACAGAAACATTGTTTGGGCAATATTCAACCAGCTCTGTTACACAGTATTTTTAGTGTAACAGGAAAGACTCGTTAACATTTTCCTATGAGAAATCCGAGTTTGTAAGGATATTATATTTTCATGGCATAATCACAAATTGAATCCCTTTATCCAAAATAAATTAAACATTTGTTTCCTGGAGTACAATACTGGAATGAAAGAACAAGTCAAATGGATTAATCAATAACTTTTTAATTTTAGGACTTGTCAGCTTTCCCTTTCTGTTTCAGATTTTTCCCTTCTAGCATCCATGATGACAGATTGAAGGGATATGTAAATGGATGAAATGCCTCAAATTTGCAATACAGTTGGAAAATATAATTTCATTTGGGAAATCTCACCTCTGCAGAAACGTGTAAAAAAGTTCCAAGGTGTAATTGCAACAGGTGAAACAATCTTCTGGCCTAATAGCACCTGTCAAGGACATACTTGCACTGGCATTTTGTACATATTGGCACGGAAACCATCGCTGGGGAAAGGAGGGGAGAGCTGATGCTACAGTACCAGCAAGGCCTGCCAGTTCCAACCCCCACCCCAAATTCGTCTGACAAGACAAGAACAGCTATGATGGGTTTTTTTACTAAAAGGATTGACTACTCACAATGACAGCCACTGCCTTTGGGCAGCACTAACATGATTCTTCCCATAGAGAGTAATAGCATTTGGCGGGCACTAGTAAGAGGGAGCTGCAACATTTTCTACCACTAATTTTTGGAAGAGGTCATCCCTGTCCGTGACCTTGCATTGACACACGTGTTATACTGAGGCAGCACGTATACCTTTTAATACATGTTGCTATTTACAAAGTGCACTTTTATTCTGGGGTGAGGTTGCAGTACAAAAGAGAACCTGAGGACGTGCTTACTTGAGCTGGATCTCAGGTGTCCAGAGAATACAGTGAATTTGACTGAGGTTTTGATCAGTATAAGTAAAATAACCAAGTGCATAAATGAAGAGACTCTATATAATTACAGAAAAATAGCTTGGTTGTTTCTAACACTGAAACGACAGATGATCTATAGGAAACATACTTAGAAACCAAGTGCTAAAAATAAGAGTGCGATGCTCTGCAGTAAGAAGAAAATAGTTACTCTTCTCCCTTAATCAGGTAAGAGCAACATTCCTACTCAGGGAGGTGGGACTGGAATCAGACCTCCCCCCATCTTGTGTGGTTTCCTGACAGATGATCAGTTCATTTTTAACTCTTCAGGAGTGCAGTCAGGTTATGGTACTTTAACATCTTGTCTTCTGTTTATTTCTTTCACTATTCTGCTTTCCATACTCCCACTGTGCTGTGTCTCATCTGCCCTCACCATCCTGCCTCCTCATTTAATCACGCATCAGAAGTCTCCTTCTACCCTCCCATCTCACTACACTGAGTCTAATTTTCTCATTCACAGAGGAGGCTGTCCTCTCCTCCCTGCTTTAATTATGACTCTGCATTAAAAATAAAAATAAAAATAATAAAAGCTCATTTTCCTGAGACATAAGTTATTGATGCTCTGGCCCTGGAGAAATATACACACTTGTATTTGAAGTCATTTTAAACATTCTGTTTCTACCAAAAATATGTATTTAAGTAAATGAGAGCTGGGAATGTACCTTCTTTTTTTGGCTGGCTGGCTGGCCCCCTTGGAGCTTTGCCTTGGGTGTGTAACTGAGAGACGGCCACTCATGCATGAAGAATAGAAGCTTAATTAATTGGATTGGAATTGTAAAATGGTGTACTTGATGTGGGTAAGGCACATTCCACACTTTTCCCCCATAAAGAATGTGACATTTTTGTGGAAGTGTTGAAGAGTGGGTCCAGGAGCCATCAGATGGATGAGACTTCATTAAATAGGTACAGCAGGGAACCCCTAGTCCTGTATCTCACACAGATTTTTCCCCATGCATTCATTTAATTAACCCTCAATCTGTATCTATGTCTCCAGAACAATTCTATTTAATTTTTATGTTACATGTTATATGTAATTTATAGTACATAATAAATAGTTTGTGAGAGGTGGAGCCATGAACGGTTTGAAACAGGTTTTCCATGTCCAAATGAAGCTGCCAGAGAAATCATTTTTCATTTCTGCCAAACTTAAGGTTCCCTTTTTTTCTTTTCAGCCTCGAAAAATGTTGTTAAAAAATCCCAAATTATCCAGGAAAGTTCATCAGGTTTCAATAAAATAGTGACTTCATTGTTAGCAATTGCTTATTTCAACCTTTTCATAAAATGGCTCCTTTTTACATTATAAGCATTACATACAAAATAAAAATATATGGCTTCAAAATTCTGTTTAATGATATTTATTATAAAAATAAATTAAAAGGCATTTTGGGCCCTCTCTCATTTCCTCATAAAGCGCACTTTGCCTCTTTTGAAAATACACTGGTGCTGTGATGGGGAAATCAGTCTCAGACATGCCTCTTGCATTCTGCTGCATTAGTATGGGAAGGAATAGGTTCTTACAGCTAACTTCATCTATTAGTAACAAGAAATCACATTGTCTTGTGTCAGCAAATACTTTAGAAAACAATGCTATATGATTATTCTTTAAAAAATGTGTCCTTTGTAAGCTCACTGATTGTTTTCTTTTGGGTTTCCAAGACTCGTATCTTTTAAAGTTCCCTGAAGCACCCTATCATGTGTGGCAGCCCTTAAGTTTGTTCCATCTTGCAGTATTTTGAGATTGGAATACATGCTGTTGCTCCCAGAGTGTGGTATCCACAGTCAGTGAGCATTTTTTAATGACCTTTCATTCGAGATCAAAGTGCAAACAGCACGCTTATTGCACCTATCTCCTTATGGACAGTGGCCCTGGCAATATTACCTTTTTTTTTTCCCTGTCATCACAAATATTCCAGTGTGGAGACCTTTAGTGTTGATATGCTTTTTCTTTGAAGCTACTGAGCTTTACAAAGCTGTTCCTCATGTTCAGAACAGCCTGAATTAGAAAATAGGAGGACACATGAGAAGCCATAGATGTTTAACGGCAGAGGAACTTTTGGTAGTACCCATCAAGGTCTCCTTCATCTTCTCAGTCAGTGACCCAATTTATACATTAGCGTAACCAGAATTCTATCATTCCTTATGAAGGTGAGGGTCAGGTTTTTATTCCTGCGTCACATCTACAGATGTCACATTAGAGTTACTCAGACACTCGGAAGTGAGCATTTGAGTACTCCCTGAAGCTAACTATTGCTACCGGTTTTGAACTCTTGAATGGCTACCACATAGAAATGCGACATAAAGTTGTAATACTTATGATATGCAGTGACACTTACAGTCCAAAATAAATTGTTTGAACCAAGTAAAAAGGTAATAAAAGGTCATTTCCCCCTTCTCCGCGTTATTTTGGACCGACTACTTTATCATCATTCTATAAGGGTCTGAAGGCCCAAACACTGTATGTGCTGAGCAACTTTGAAAATTTGGCTATTATTATAGCTAACCATCCCACATATATATAGCTCCGCCTTATATAAATTATGTAAACATCTTGGTTCTACAAGTTTGAGCTGGAAATCTGCAAGCTGTCTCATGAGACTTTCAGTTGCTGTTTGAGCTGGAAAAATATTGTGATGCCTAGGCTTTCTTGTGGTAGTCCGGCATTTCATATTCAGGCCTGGGCAAAACTGGGATAAGCACACATTTGCAAAAGTGAGGAAAAAAGAATGAAAAAGAATTTCTCTGTAAATCATATAAACATCAAGGAAATGTTCAGGTATGAGGCACTGCAAGTGGTTTATTCTTTCATTATCTGCCAATCCTTGAAGAGAAAACATACAAAGTTTCCTTTCCTACTTCTTAGAGATGCCTCGTATGAAAAAAGCTGTCCATACTGCATAGGTTCTATGCATTCAGGAATAAGTTGAATTTAGTAAGTATGGCTACAATAATTAGTGCAGTCTCATTGATAGCAGTAGACACAGTCTCATTTAATAACAGCCTTAAGTTAATAGCGTACTGCTTTCCCAACAGAAGGGACAACATGGAGAAAAATGTACAATGTATTCATTTTTATTCTAAAGCCATTTTAATTCTAAGTTTCATGGTTCCAAAAGTGGCCTACCTTTTTATGAACTGGGAACAGGCCCCATTCTCATTTCTTTTAATCGATGAATGTGAAGGTAAGAAAAAGAAACCAAAGAAACAGTGTGTATAACAAATTAGAGTAAAAGGAGATTGATATACTTTCAAGATGGTGATATAGCAGTCCATGCTGAGTTTACAGTGCTTGTGGTTTATAGCATGTGCCATAATTACTTCAGCTTAGAGCTGAATTGACTTTGAAAATCCAGAAACAGTTACTGAGGCTATAAAAAGCGAGACTTTGACTTCAGTGAATTTGTTCCAAGAAGGAGAAGTTAAATTTAAAAACAAAATTTCAACTTGCATGCTGTTTTCTGAGGCAGGTCCAGGAAAAATGTCTCTTTGGTTCAGACACCTATTTTGCAGCATAACTAGGACTGATATCAAAATCTTAGACCAGAAACCATGCCGAGAGAAAGTTATGTTACACAGAAAAGACAGAAAGGAGCAGAAAAATCAGAAAGGCATAGAAAAAATGTAGAAAAATCAGAAGGCATTCTCTGTTGAAAAAGATTATTTTTACAATTAGTAGTTGAGTTACTGAGTCTTTGTATTAGGATAGTGTTCTGAGACAAAGGATTCTGCTAAGCCCACCTGAAGTATAAATATAGAGCCAATTATGGTAGCTGCACAGAAGTGATGGGTCAACCTTCAGTCAAAGGAAAGCTGGGAAAAGGGGAAGAGGGTACCCAAACAGTTCCAAGCTAAACCTCCTTCAGTCAGAAAAAACCCCCACAAAATAAAACGCACAGTAGAATCACAATATTCCCCAAACAAAGGGTTTTTTCTAGATCGAGATGACACCATTTTGAACCTAGGATAGCAAAAACACAGCCATCTTCTGCCTTGGCTTCCCTAAAAACCACACTGTAGCTATTTGCCTATCACAGTAATACAGCTGAATTCCTACCATTACATATACCCTTCCCTGCAAGTCTTCAGTCACAGACACAAATAGCAGCCACTCAGAAAACTGGTGAGGCCTGATTGTTACCAGTCCATTGAGAAACAATTTTGAGCAAGCACATCTACTACTAAAGGTGAGGTTCCTGAGGTACACAGTACCGCAAGAAAGGTATGCGAACTCTCTAGTTTAAATACAACAGCACTACCCTACAGCATTTGGGTGGCAGGTGGAAAACTCCCTTTTTCTTGGTCTCCTGCTGTCTCTCTCTCCACTCCTGGAGTCCACAAACATGCAGGACATTTTTAATTTTTGCCATGGGAAAGTGATCCGTATTTTTTCACCAGTGTAAAAAAAATGTTCATAAGGCTAGACCAGTCAGAAACAGACCTTGCCAAAACTGCTTTCAGCACAAAAAAAGTAGTACGATTGTTCCCCTCAGTCTTCTTCTCATCCCTTCTCATAACATTTGGTGAGGCTTTATGTCACTGCTGTTGCTCACAAAATCATATGCAACCTGCAGCCTCTAAGAAATTAGCCTTTTTGCTGTTGAATGGGAAACTGAAAGATGTCTAAACACTTGGTGGGGCGCGACTGAGCTCTGTCTGAAAGCCAGGATGTTCAGGATGTTGCTGAAGCACCTTCAACATGGCCCTGAGTTGGCACACAGGAGCACTGCATGGGACCAGGTCAGGGGTGAACACGCTCCATATGATATTTCCTGGTTCTTTCTGAGGTACATTGTTCACTTTGCCTTGCTACTGCCAAAACAGCCCACTTCTCTGAAAGGTTCTGCAGGATGTTATGGATTTTTTGTTTGTTTGTTTCTCGATGTGATTTGTATTTAACTGATTTTCCCTAATCTCATGAAATTTTTGCCTGCTGTGGAGGTGAACATTTATATTAAGAGTAGTGCAGCTGTGTTTGGCCTGCATGCTTCACATGTAATGGGCATCCATAACGAATATTTTATTTGAGAACAAAAATTATATAAATGGTGCAAAGATTTTATATAAATAAGTACAGAGGAGAAGTTATGTACTAGTGTAGAAAAAATTCACCTCTGACTCGATGTGCAAAAAGGCGCCTTTCTTTTACGTACTGGGACAAGTTCAGGGGTGTGGGTGAGAAAGCTATTTCTGTAGGCTGTGTTTGGGAGTCCCCAGTCCATACGAGTGCTGGGAGGGTCTGAGTGTCTTATAGAGTGTCGGCCATGAAATGGTTTGGCTGAGTCCCATCACTTGTATACTTCTGTTGCTAAACTGCTTTTGAGCAGCTATAGCAGAGATGTAGGATAAACTTCTGGGCTCAAACAGACTGGTTTTACCAGTACATGAAGACACCAAGCTATCCAACACAACATGTGTTGCTAATCAATGTCATACTTCCTCAGGTCCAGAGTCTCTTCATTCGGGACTGTACTCTCTCGTCCTAATTGTCATGCTTGGCTTTAGTTTCAGCAATCCTCCTTTTACAGATTTCAGCTTTATGTGATCTCTCGAGACATAAGCATCTCTTGCCTCCTTGGAGTGGCTGCCCAACTCATTCACTTTTCCTCTCCTTCTTTCTTTTCTTTCCCTTCTTTTCAAAGAATCACAGAATCATAGGGTTGGAAGGGACCTCTGGAGATCATCTAGTCCAACCCCCCTGCCAGAGCAGGGTCACCTTAGAGCAGGTTGCACAGGAACACGTCCAGGCGGGTTTTGAATGTCTCCAGAGATGGAGACTCCACCACCTCTCTGGGCAGCCTGTTCCAGTGCTCTGCCACCCTCAAAGTAAAGAAGTTCCTCCTCGTGTTTAGGTGGAACTTCCTACACTCAAGTTTGTGCCCATTACCTCTTGTCCTGTTGCCGGGCACCATTGAAAAGAGCCTGGCCCCATCCTCCTGACACCCACCCTTTAAGTATTTGTATGCATTAATAAGGTCACCCCTCAGCCGTCTCTTTTCCAGACTAAACAGACCCAATTCCCTCAGTCTTTCCTCATAAGAGAGGTGTTCCAGTCCCCT
>VYZM01015010.1:4084-54659 GCA_013398915.1 Dromas ardeola | reverse complement strand
GGTAGTAAAGACCGACGCAAAGAAGGCATTCAATAACTCCGCCTTCTCTGCATCCTTTGTCACCATGGCTCCTGTCTCATTCAACAGCGGGCCCACAACTTCTCCGGTCTTCCTTTTGCCTCCAATATACTTTCTTTTCCTTCCAGGTCCTCAATTTAACAAGATGAGTGGCAAGTATCTCTACTAGGCATTTTTTACAGGCTTACTCAAGTCTGAATAATACTGACCTAGCTCAGTTTTCCTCAGAAGCATTATAGCCTTGCTAGAGTCCATTACAGGTCCGTAAGAGGAATCTGAGGAAAAATATCTGAGGAAACTGCACTTGTGAATGAAATCTAATTCAAAAACTTGCAATGCAGCTCAACAATTACACATCTCACTCACTGAATAACTTTTAACAAAGTTAATGTTAACAATGTTAAATTTATTTTTAAAACACTCAACTTTGTTGAGTAATACTGCTTTCCTTTTCCTGTTAAGGGCTACATATCCAATAAGAAACTACATCTGCCACCCTCAAAGCCTGTCATACGAATAATGGGATCACAGCATTGGAGATAATGTGCATAAAATTTAAAACCAAAAATAATTTTTCTATAAAAATAACATTTTTAACTTGCACAAAGTTCTATACTTTATTAATCTACTTGCATCTGTATAATCTATCAAAAAAGCTTTCGTATTACAATGCATGCAGATTTGTGGAAATTCAGATTTATTTACAAGGAATCAGAAATATATTATTCTTACTAACTTAAACTGAAAGAAAGCCTTCATTTAAGTGACTTAATCATACCCAGAAAGCATGTAATAAAATAATGACCTCTATTACAGATCATAAATAGCAATCAAATCCCTACAAAATAATGATCAAACCAGATAATAAGTCTGATTACATTCAAAATCCTGTGCTTCTACTGTGTTTTATTTCTAGAGTGTGAAATAGAAACTGACTTACGAGAAGATGCTGGGCCAACAACCGAGGGGAGTCTAAGTAAATTGAAGAATGCCAATTAAGCCTGGAGGAAGTCTAAATTGGGGTTGCTTACCTCTTCTTCCAGACCTCTCGCTGTGCACATCATACCAATTTAGGCCCCCTTGAGACTCACTTAGACATATGCACTGAGACTTAGTTACTTACTTAGGCAAACTACTTAGTAATGTGTAACTTCCATATTGCCTCTGAGTATGATGCACAGATTCTAAGTCCAAATTAGTACAGCTCATATTCCAAGAGGTCAGAACAGAGAAGTAAATAAAGAAGAGCAACTAACTGGAAAGAGAAAGAAACTGTAAGTTAAAAAATGCACCACCACTCCGGTTATCTTTTTCTGGCTTGCCAGCATGCGAGGTACGCCAGTGTAGCAAGTGGTGCAAGTAGGCCTGCGGAGCAAAGAGATTCCAGTGTTTGAAAAGATGGTTCCAACAGGGCCTCATCACCCAGGGTCTCCCAAAGCTCTGGGATGTGCTAGCAACAAATAAATCTGCACGCTGGGAACTTTTTTTAGTTATGGTTTTGTTCCTTCTGCTTTTCTTTATGACAGAAGCATGAAGTATTGACATGATAACTTCTCTCAGCCTTCCGTATAAGAAATACAAGATTAATTCCTCTAGATTTCTGCAATTTCCAATTAACAACTGTGATTTCATAATTTATATGTCAGAGCCTCTAAATTTTCAGGGCAACACTTCCTATCCCAACTGCAAGAATCTAGTCTCCCTCAAAATATTAAACTCTAGATACGAAAGATAAAGGGCATATCCACATGACAAGGTAGAGGGAGATGTAAGCCTCTCTCTGTGCTCCAAACTGGCTGAAACAAGCTAGCTCTGGGGCAGAAGATGTAATTTAAAACTACAACAACTGCTATTTAAGCATTGTATTAGGATACATGAAGACTCCTATTTTCAGGATTCTTGATAAGATCCAAACACCAGACACTTGCAATTAGTATAGGAAGTCATTTCTCCCTTTTTTTAATTTAGGACAACTAGTAGAGCCGTACCCAGATTTTCTTCCAACTTTCCCTCAGGAGGTACTGAGTATTACCTTGTACTCATCTTTTCTGTAACCACTATGCCACAAGTTATGCTGAAGGGGAGGAAACTCCCTTTTTCACCTTGTGCTGGAATCCCTTCTAATGGAATCCACTCTGCAAAGCTTGATCAGCAAGAGAAGGAACAGAGCAAGCACGCCTACAGCTTAGTTGTCAGAGTTTTCACCTGTGAGACAGGAAACTTGATTTTCAGTCTCTCTGCACAAGCGTTAATAGGAGCAGAGGCTGAATATGCACTTCTGAGAGATATACTTCTACACATAGAATTGGAGACACCTATAATACCACTCTAAAATACTGTGTCTGGGATTCACAATTGGAATAGTCACCCACTGATGGTATTATCAATAGCTTTTCCAAACTTTCCATTTCACCTTCTCTATTCAGTATAAAAAAGCCTGGGCTTGTTTGTTCAGTAGCTGTACAGATCCTACAGTAATAACAACCATAAACATATCTTAGATATTGCACTGGTGATTCATGACGATGTGAACAGGTTTTACTAAATTCCTAACCTGTTAGAGGAAAAGTAAAAGCTTCTCATTTTCCTAACAAAATGTTGTGTTTGCCCATTGGCTCCATCCCAGTACAATCTCAAAGAATAGCCTGAAGCCATTCAAATAGCCCTCAACAAGCCTGAATATATGTTTTGATCCCCACACTTGAAAACTAGAAATCTAACTGAAAGCCAAGTGCTGATTAATAGTGACATCAAAGTCAAGGCTTTAAGAACATGTTTCATCAGTAGAATGAGGTTTGTGTGGGCTAGGTACCTAATTCAAATCCACTGCCTATAATATATAGAGCTACAGAAATGACCAAGGTTTGCAGGGTACAAAGAGCCAAAAGAGCATGTATAGAAAAGGTGAACAAATAAGAACAGAAGGCAGGCACAGCACAGAAAGTTATCACAGGCTACATAAATAGAAGAAAATTCAAGAGCATATTGACAGCATTGTTGAAAATTAAATAGGAGAGAATTTCCTTTATATTTAATAAAGACAAACAGGAGAACAAAACCTTATAAGACTCAAAGTTAGAGAGGAAGATGGTACAGCACCTTTTCTGCCCACTTACCATCATCTTAAATAGCCTCTTACTTGCTGGAGATACAGGTACACATCATATATTGCAGCACATTTTAGAAATAACCAAGGAATTCCTTTATCACTCCATGTGCAGGCCAAACTAGTTCAAATTCAACAGTTTTCTCAGTAGGACCCTGGCCTACCACGCAGGGGTCTGTAGCTGCCCATGCGGAGGCTCTGGAGGGCCTCCCCAAGCGCAGGTTTGATTGCACCTTGTTTCTACCTGAGGCTGCGGCTCACGTTTCACTGTCAGAAAGCAATCTGCTGTCCATAAAAGCGGGCACACTAGTAGCTTCAAAGCAAAAATGTTGCTGTGACATGCTTTCACTCCACAATGAGCACTGTGGGCCCATTCACATCAGCAAGCCACTATGCTAATGCCTCAACCTCAAAGACAGCCCCTTTCTTATTACAATGCCAGAAAATATGCTAAGACTGAACTTTAAAACATTACTTTTTTGGGAAGGCTCGAAATACCATAGGCAAGTCTGGAACACCATAATAATGCTTTGGGAAGGTGTTATTAGTGCCTAGAAAGGGCTCTGGGCGAAGAGAGGTTGTGCGGTAGACACAATGAATCCACAGATATTCAGGCAATCAGCTGCTGGCAGGGAGAGCTGCAGTGAGCTACTTCTTTGAAAAGAGTTTACGGACAACTATGAGGGAACCGAACCATAATTGCACATTGCTCCTATCCAATACAGCATTTCAGCACTGAAGTTCCAATAGTAAATGCTAATTGAGAGGTATTTAATAATGGAATAAATACTAAGTAACAATTTAATAGCGCACTTTGTTTACAAATATCTGTACGCAATATGCTCTTTTAATACCACAAACACCATCCGTTTTCTTGTCAATGCTATTCTTTAGGAGAGAAATCAGTGTAGCAGCCGTGCGGTACTGTAGTATCTGCTACAAAGTAGTTGCAGCCTTATGAACTCCCCCTGAAACATACTTGTATACATATTGATTCTGAGTATAAATGTTGTCGTGTAGCATAATTTTATCAATTTCATTTTTAAAACTCTGTCAAAATAACTTGGTCAATTTAAGTTCTTCAAAAATTGAGCAAGATGCCTTATTAACCACATTTGGTTTTATCTAAAAAAAAAAATCAGATTCTTTGCATGCTACAGTAGCGGTTTCTGTATTAGACTGCCAGTACCTCAGGGCAGAGACTGCCTTATGTTACACACATGCAACACAATATACATACTTATCCCTCATATAATATTCATAATAAAATAATAGCAGAAACAGAAAACCTTAACATGAGCTTGGCAAAACAGTCTAGAAGGAGAAAAAGGCAGATTAATCAGATGTGAAACACATACAGTTCTTTATGAGTCAAGAGCTGGGCACAAAGTTGAGTTACATTTTCTCCCAATCCTATAAGATGTGCTGTTGAAGGTCATTATCCTTCCCTCTGTGAATGAGATGCTAATATTCGGTATTACAGCAAAGATCCTGCAGAAACGGTTCACAGCTTTGAATTTTTTTTTAAACACCCTTTCACATAGGGAGTGGATCTGTTTTTTCTCATGCTTTGAGGTATGGGAAAGCATGGGGCATGCTTATCCTCAGAGAGTTGGCCCTATCCCCAGCTATGCAGAGTTAACATAATGATCTTCTCTATAGAGCTGAGGGTGAAAGGCTTCTCTCTGCTTTCTCTCTAGCCTCTACAGTAAATTAAGGGTATCTTCTGAGATGGCTTTATGTGCCATATAGAAACTGGGCAGTTAGGGAATTTGTCAGTAAGACCACACACTAGAGACCACAAACACGTTGGTGAAATGAAATGCTTGATACACCTCTTAGAAACATACTTGAGGAAATGCCTGCAACTGGGGCAGTTATGAAGAGCTACCACTGTGCATCAGATAATAGAGAAGGGCTAATGATAAATGCCCAGGCTGAAAAAATGCTGAATGCAGACCCACAGGGATTGCTGATAAAATTTCTTTATCTGCAAGTCTCTATCCAGACAGTAGAGGGCTGCAAAATTTCTCCATCACAGGGAAGGTTTAATGTGACAGGAGGCAGGACTGAGCCTGTGCTGACCACGTGGAGAGCACCAGGCTAGACAACAGCCCGTTTCTGATAAGCAGAACAGCATTAGTGTCCTGCTTTCAGCTGGGACAGAGTTAATTTTCTCTCTAGTAGCTGCTGTGTTTTGGATTTAGTATGAGAATAATGTTAATAACACATATTGTTTTAATTGTTGCTAAGTAATGTTTATATTAGTCAAGGACTTTTTCAACTTCCCATGGAAGCTGAGAGGGAGCACAGGCAGGACAAGCTGACCAAAGGAATATTCCATACCATAGACGTCATGCTCGGTATATAAATGGGGGGTGGCCAGCGGCAGGAATGCATGATCACTGCTTGGGATGGGCTGGGCAACCAATCATCAGGTGGTGTGCGCAACTTGTGTTCTATCACTTTATTTTGTATATTCTTTTACCATTATTTTTATTATTTTTGTCTTCTGTTACTGTTCTATTAAACTGTCTTTATCTCAAACCATGCGGTTATTGTTCCCTTTCCCTTCCTTTTCTCCCTCTTCTCCCTACCTTACTGCGTGAAGGGGGTGCGGGCAATGGGAGTGAGTGAGCAGCTGTGTGGTCCTAGTTGCTGGCTGGGGTTAACCCATGACAATAGGTCAAGGTAGGCAGATATTTGGGAGCAATTTGCCAGCAAATGAGTGATGTGGACAGACCTTAAACACATCAAGCCAGCAACTGAACCTTGTCTGCTTGCACAGGAGGTTTGGCTTGCCTACATGCCCCTTGCACTGGCCAAATTCAGGAGAGGGAAAATGGAGTCAACGTCACACTTTCAGGCCTCAGTTAGGTTTAGATCTTGTTTGTGATTGTGAATATGCCATGTTTAAGATGGCTACAACACATTTTGGGTGCCCTCTTTTGTCCCGCATCCCCTCACGACTGTGCTTGGCAGCAGCCCTGTTTGCTTTGCTGCCTTCATGGGGGCTCTCAGTTTTCATGGGTGAAACCCAACCCCAAAGCACAGGCTAGCATATGGTCACCTTTGGGTCTCTCCCCAGTGTAAGTCACTACTTTTTGCTATTTTCCCTTCAGGGAAGACAAGATAGGAGACATCAAGGTTCTCAAGCCAATTCTCCCTCCGCAGAGTCATTCCAGAGCAGCTCCAGCCTGCTTGGGGCAGCTTCATTTTAGATCTGCCCTACTCATGAGCTTTAAGTCCCGGCTGCAGCAGTAATTATTCCCTCCCTTACCTACTTTACCATTTGCTGTTGTCTGGGATCTACATTTGTCATTTATCTGTCTCTGTGAGTGGTTCAGCTCCCCGTGTTACACCTGGAGGGACAATGATAGCACTTGCTCTGAAGGTGTAGCACAGACCTTGCTCTATCAAATGCCTGGGCACTGATATACTACAGTGCTCACGGCAATCCCTGGCAGTGGGGTCATTCACCATAAATATTCAACAGAGAGATGCTTGGAGAATAGTGATACTGAGATATCTACGGACGATAGCTCTAGAGAAATAAATTACCCCCCAAAGCTTGTATGATTTCCTGCCTCATACACTGAAGCATCGAGACACGGAATAGCCTTACTAATCGCTTATTGTGAGGGAGATTTGGGGCTTTTACTGGTTTATTTTACTGAGAGACACCAAGTGTCTTGAGAGAAATAATACACTTTATCAGGCCATATAAGAAAGCTGGAAAGAGCAGCTACATTTTCCATAACACGGGCCCTGCATGAGGTCATTTAATGTTTTGATCCTTTGAACATCATCACTCTTGGCTCAGTTTGGGCACTGCATCTTTCCAAAGGCGCTAATTGATTTGGCTCCACACAAGATGAGTATGAATATGACAACCAAAAATTTATTCTTGAGTAGAATGCTGAGGAATGAGTAATACAACTCTTTTTCCACTAATTTCTATAATACGTTCTAATTAAATATGGCAAAGAAAAAGATAGGTAGGTTGCCTTATTCAGAAACAAGTAGATCATCCAAGCAACAAATTTGTGGTACGGCAGTTTGGCATTTACCTCCAGCCTAGAAATTTGTACCAATTATCTTACCATTAGCGGAACATGGTACATCACAGATTGCATACTCCAGGCATATAATTTCAAGGGCAGGAAAGGCATATCAAAACCATCATTTTCTAATTCTGTAGATGAGGGTTTGTTTACACAATCTTATACTATTTCAGATGAATGGAGGCAAGATCAGTAGAAAAAATTAGCTTTCCTATAGATAATATGAACCTCAGCAGGCCTATTTCTTAAGGCTTATATTAATGTCAATACAAGTTTCAAGGGATTACCCATAGGATACTCTTGAAAATAAGATGTCACATTTCAATGAATTTAACCCAAGGCACAAATTTTTAAGTGCACACTGTAAATATTAAATAAATTTGTCTACTCTCTTGTAGCTGCTGCTTATTGTTTGAGAAATATTTCAACTTAAAAACTAAAAACTGTGAAAATTTTGGCATGTGCCAAAAGAATTTTAGAATTTTGACATAAACTGTGATCTAATTAAACAATAAGACCTGACAAAACAGTCACCGCTGTCTGATAATGACCTCCCGGGGCAGTTAAACATACCAAAGCAAAGCAGAACAGACTGAGAAGGTCAGCAGCAGCACTAAGAAACCTTTTAGAAGAGGTCTAATCATTCTTATAGCTACCTCGCTTCCTTTGTTTTATTTTTCTTCCATATAAAAAATAAAACACACATATAGAAATACAGAAAGGACATTGTTCTGAACTATTTGCAAGTACAAAAACTTTAAAATATAACTATGTGGTGTGATAAATAGTCCCAGTCTGGCTGGCACGTTATTTTGCAAATTTCATTGAAACGTAATTATTGTTCTCATCTAGGAAAATGTATACTAACATACTGGGGCTAAAAAGAACGTGATAGAGACAGACTGTACAAGGTACTTATACTACTGCTAACATATGTATCCCTCTAAAATGGAGACCAGAATATATACAGCTCTGCATCCTCTGTCAGATAGAAGCAAAAGGTTCAAGTTCACAGTGTGGACAGAGTCTCTTTATATCGGTTGCCCTGAGCTGAGCTATTCACATGCAACTTAGGATTTCCAGGCATCTTACTAATGTGTAATTGAGAGTACCTAATGTTAGTGAGTTACGCTGTGTCCGTATAATTCATAATGACGGATACATTCACAGGTTAGTTCAGGGTTAAGTGCTATACCTAAGTTTACGCTGCAAAACATACTTCCGTGGGCAGCTTCCTTTTCATCCACAACAAAATGGAGCAGTTTTTAAGGTACAGAATTAATCTGGAGAGATGTTTATATTACTTCTTTTTTTATAATGCAGTTAAGTAACTGGAAACACGGCACAGGCATCTCCTCACAGAGCTGACAAAAATATAGCATCTCTCTTTACGGACCAGTAGTAGGGCCCATTCCTTTTGTTATTTGCTGGTTCTTTGAAAGACCACCCGTTGAGAAAAAGCGCTACATACAACATACTTAAAGGAACCTCAACAAATTACTTTATAAATTTGATTTCTGAAGTCAATTAAAAGTTTACACATAACAGCAAAAAATAATTCCCTGCAGAACGGTAGGGACCATATCCTGGTAGAAAGTCTCTTCCTAATTTGGAGAAAAAGTCCACATAAATACATGTACGTGCTTATACTGAAACTGCATGTAACTTGCTGCCCTGTAACATCCCAGTAGCATGGCAATTATTATAGTAATCTTATTACATTTACTCCCTCTAAGAATAGGTTTTTGTGGGTTCCAGAAAATTAATCCCAATATGCTAATTTTTTTTCCTAATTAAGAATATCAGAGTACATGATATGCAAAAAATGATCCTATTTGCTTTTGTGTATGTAAAAGGGATTCGTTCACCCTCCTTGCCCTCTAAAACATTTTGATTTGTTTTTTAGTTTTTAAGCAGTTAATGCTATCCCTACCTGCCGACTTCCATTGGGATTTCTGCATGGTTTAGTCTAATTACTCTTGATGCTGGACCTCTCATGCTATGAGCTACTTCAAAGGAGAGAACCAGAAAAGGGATTGCTTTTCTAAAAAGCGCAGTATCAAGAAGAAAAGATAGTATTTTGCTCTCATGATATGATGGACAAATCATAGAGAAAATCTATTAGAATGATAGATCGTATAAATTTTAATATAAAACACCAGCAGAGGTGCTTTTTTTTCCTGGAGTGGCTTTGAAATTGTGCAGTCTCTGTTTTGTCCAAATTTATTGCTAAAGACTCTAGTTGAAAAATTCGCCAATGAACAGAATCAAAGTAATCAGATTTTTACATTACAAGAACTAGTAAAATCTTGGTTCACAGCTATGGTTTCCTAATGAAGCACCAGTACCTATAAATGAATATCATTTCCTGCCTCAAGGCTCCCCTGTGTTTTAAGTACAGTACCCATTTATCCATCAGCATTGACCAGATACTGTTGGATTATGATCTGCTTTTTGGAAGCAACATAAAGCAGGCCCATTTTTTTAAGGTTTAACGTAGCGTGCAGTTTATTATCATTTTTCTGGTCAAAGGAATTTTTCCATAAATATTCCAATATATCCCAATCAAAACATAGTTTTGGTTCCTAGAGCAAACTTTTTTTCCTGATCAACAATTGGTGCTTTATTATTAATCCAAACAAATATATGTGTTAAAGCAATGTTATGATGTTTTGATTAGAAGAAGCAGACTGGCAGTCAGTCACTCAGTGGTACAGATCAGAGGGAACAAATTTAACTTTAAGCTAAAATTCCAGAACAAGTTCAAACCGAAATTATGTCAGCTTCTACCAATCTATGTCAAAGCCCAGTGCCCTGTTCAGTGGTGGCAGCAGGGGAATGAAAGTACCACAGCTGACCAAAACGTGTGCTAGACAGCCAAGCAGCACATGGCCAGAGCAATAGAGGAATGCACTGATTCAGCAGCCGCTAACAGCAAGGCTCATGTGAAATCCCAACCACAAATTAAATTAATCTCTTTCCATCATCAGAAAACACCAAAGGAAGGCAGAGTGCAACGAGCCATGCTGAAACAAGAAAGTGTTATTTATATCTTCCAGACCCAGCACTGGTGAATTTGGCCCTTCATCTATAAATTACCCACTTATGCCTTTAATAGGTATTTCAGGGCCAATGATTTGTAAGACAAAAAAGAGGGTTGAGACTCATGCAATAGCTCAGTGCGGTTATGTGTTAACCAATAGGTTCAGCCTTTGCCCTAAATTTTCTGGGCCAAATTATAGCATTAATCAGCATGGAGTTAATCGAGTTGCAGGATTATATTTGAGGGCAGAAGTTAGTTCTCCGTTTTGTGGGTTTCAATGTCTCCGATAGCACAATATGTTCCCAAGCAATACTTCCATGCATTTGTCAAGTCTTTGTCAAGATTCTGGAAAGAACATATGTTTGAGGCCATTTTGTAGTTTATTATATCACAGCATCTGAGGTGTTAACTTGTTTCATTGTTGGTCTGAGTGGAATTCTGGCAAACAATTGGATTTTTAAATGATCAAATAAAAATAATAAAAAGCTTTCTTACATTGTAAACCATTCTTAAGCATTCATTTTTGGGCATTTTGTAAATGTAAAAATAACTGTATTTAAAAAAAGCAATAGTTTATAATTATATGGGTGAATTAATCTTAAAAGAGCAGGTTCTCTGTCCAAGTTAAAACTCCTAATAAACGTGGATTTATAATAAAAATAATGACAGACATTAACCACAGAGGTGTCAGCAGGCACCACTGTAATTATTACTGTGATCTGCTTATTGACAACTGTAACAAATTCTAGCAGACAGAAACTGGAATCTTAAGGGTAGCAACTGGACTACATTTAAATACTATTAGATGCTAACTAGTTAGAACTGTCAGGCTGCCCTTACTTCAAAACATAAGGAAAATATCCCCAAAAGGAAGACTTTTTTTAGCCCATCCCTTTTCTTTTTCCTTGAAACAGCTTAACAGGCTGCAAATATTTTTTGAGTAGCAGCCATTAGGGTGATGTAAAGGGCTGCAGCCTGCTCTCCAGTACCACGTTCAGAGAGAACCAGCCTAGAAACAAGTTACCACAGGGTAACACAGGGTGTGAACTTAAGAGCGCGTCAGCTGCTCTCTGGTAATTGCCTGTGTGCATGCTTTTATCCCGTGGTTACTTCAAGGCTGTTTATCTTTGTCTCATAGGGAGGTAAGCTGCCTTGAATTATCTGATTAGCTGAGGGGAGAGAGGGTGCAGATGGGCCGACCCTCTGAAGCAGCTGATGCGCTGTGGGTCCACACCCTCCCTTACCCCACAGTGACAGGCTCCAAGTTCTTCCAGCTCCAGTGACCTAACTCCAGCTGAGTGCAGTGACTCAGGATTTACTTTGCTGGAGCTGCGAGCAAACGCAAGCCGTTACTCTTCATCACGTAGGGCCATACTGTATCATCAATTTTTAAGTCTAAGTCCCAATTGGAATCAGTTAAGAGATCAGCCTAAAAATCAATGACACAATATGGCCCAGAGATAGCAGCAATCCTTCCTGTAGATCTCACATCTTTCCTTTTAAATCTCCTCTCTTGGACAGACCTGGCTTGTTTTGTTCTGCTCCTACTTTATCTGAGTAAAAATCAAAGATGGGCCTAGAGTAAAACATGGCGTCTGAATTCCAGTCACCAGGATATGTCTGAAATATGAATTCAGGCCCTGACTCTAATTTTGTACACGGCCCCAACGTCACACAGATGCCCAGACCCTATGCTTGCTGCTCCTCCTGAGAGCTGGGGAATACAAATTCTCTGCTAATGATGGCAAAGAGTAACGGAAGTAATTTTCAAGAGATTTTCACTACATTGCAAGATCAAGTACTTAACGCTGTGGGATAAGGCCTCTTAAAATGGGGAGTCTCACTCTGACCTTCTACCTTCAGCCCTCACAGAGCTCAAGAGCAGCCGCAGAACCTCTCTGGTTGTTGTGACTTTCACTTTGATTTCACACCCAAATGCTGAGGGTTCAGTTCCGCATCTGTCTCTTTAGCTGGAAAGAAGAATGTCTCACCAATAGCAGTTTCTGTGAGTGTATTTTCCTGAATGAAAGACACGTTGTTGTCTTTTAGCTGGGCAAAGAGTTTACGGGTTCTTCCTGTTCAGCTCCCCACGCTCATACGCTGCTGCTCAAAGAAGCTGGTCTGTGAATGTCTCATTTGAACATGACCAAGCTGGCGGACAGGTGGGAGCCCACAAACGCAATGAAAAGTACCAGGGCAGTACAGCTTTCTTAAACTAAGTGCATTTGGCTAGATTTTAAAATAGCAATACATTTTGAAGACAAAAATGCCACTGTCAAGGCTGGCTATAACTTCTGCGAGGTGAATAAGATTAAAAAGATTTTTGGCATTCCTGCTATAGGGACCCCACCCCACAAGCATACCGCAGCAACCTCCACCTGCAGGGGCGCGAGGCGGACGGTGTGTGTCTGTGCGTGTAGGTGTACACATGCCCACGTATGATTTCTCAGCCAAAGTGGATTTAGAATCCCATGGCTAAATTCTGGGCTTATTTACACCCCCACTCTAATCCCAGCAAAATTAGTGGGATAGCAGGCGGGGGAGGCAGCACAGCACTGGCCTCCGGGCTGTGTGATTCCATTCAACAAACACACTGAGGCACTTGTGCTGAATGAATGCTTTTACCTTCTCCCTTTAAACCTGATATTTTAGATATTAAGAAAAAATAATTACATCCTCCTCCTGGGAGGTTTATTTCAAATCCTTGCTAGGGCCCCACTGTGGCCAGTGCTTACATTTTTCAAAATTGATTTTAGGCAGTATAAATAGTCTGAAGCTGCACGTGACATCTCCTCACCCTAACAATGACACACTATTGCGGAAACATTTCCGAATGCAACACGTGGGTTTGGGTTTTGGCACTGTTTATTTATTAACCCTTTTGTCCTACGCCAGCAAGTGATACCTTTACCATGTGAACAAACTTATTACTGTTGACAGTTAGAAGAGGGCCTCAGATTAATATCTTTGTATATAGGCTCACGCTTAAAAGTGATTGTGCTCCTATAACTCAACAAGTTACTACTTGTCAGCTGAACAATAGAAACAGATCATGAGTGAGCCTTCAGCCAGTCCTAACGGCAGACTAAAATACATCAGCTTAAATCACCTTCCTGGTATTGTCTGCTCCCCTCAAACTGCATGCACAAACACTCTCCATTGAGAAGGAAATCAAATTAATTTACCCCCTATTTCATATAAAAACTGTTCTTTGCAATTCTTTGTTAAGGTGAGGGAAGAACATTTTAATTCTTAAGTTTACTTAATGATTTCTATTTCTGACTCTGTTTCTGGACAGCTAATCTGGGCAAAAAAATAAAAGGAAAAGACAACCTGCCTCTCATGAAATAGGCTTTGAGTACTAGAGCTTATGCTAATTTAAAAATAAAAATCAATGTACGTCTTTATTTCTAGGTTGGTACTCTAAGCCCATAAATGCAAGGTAAAAGGCATATATATGAAGAAAAACCTATTTATTAACTTTAATGATCGAGGTGTGTGGATCAAAGGTATTCAGCACGTTGTAACTTCTGGAGGTAAATTTTTATGCTTGATATTTACACAGACCTTTTTCTGCTGCAAGCCAGGGAGGCTCTGTCCATCCTTTCAGCTTTCACCTTTCTTCCTGTTTCTATATATGTATTTTTAAATCCAGGATGTTATGAGGTGACAAAATGCTTATGATGATTGATGTAAATACTTGAAATGTGAAAGCAAATAGCTACTATCCCAGCTGAGCACCATGACCACTAATAGCTTGCCTAAAATCAGCTTCTGAAGATGAGAGGCACTGATGAAACAGTACCGAGTGTTTCATCATTCCACGGCTTGAAGGCTAAGTCCAATAGCAACGTCTTAACTAACCTGGCAAAATCTGCAGGGCTCTGCGAGGAACTCTAATGTTAGTGGCCTTCTTACTTCCACCACATGCAGAACTGGCTCACTACTTCAATTAAAATGTAATCTTAAAGGAAAATCCCTAAAGGCCAATTTCAGTAGAAAAACACTTCCACAGATTTTTATTGGCTCTAGACATGGCCACCGATACTCCTAGCCGTGTCTTGATATGATTTTGGTCTGAAGAAGTCTGAATGCTTTAAATCCCTGAGCTTAAAACTCCTTCCTATGAGCTGAATTTAAAACACATTGGTGTGACTGTGCTATGCACACAAACACACATCAGTGAAAACAGCAGCGCCCGCCCTTTGCTAAGACATTTGTCTATTGATTTTGTTACAGTATTAGTTACAGCCATATCTTGAGTCTATGCTGTAAATTTGTTGCTGTTTAAATGTTTAAATGACAGTATAAAACTCAAATCATATTGATGTTGCGGGTAAATGATGTTTTAGCTCTGTGAGTTGCTGGAACAACGCTTAGCCAACTCTCTGAATTACTGCACTTCCTAGAAATTGTGTACTTCTGGAATGTGAGCAGAGTTTCAGCCTCTGGTTTTCTAACATTACAGTAGCTGCTTAGCAAGAGCTCCTCGGTTCCACAAGAAACCTTTTTGATGAGTATTTCTGTTTGTTTGCTGTATTTCATTAAGACTTGTGTGCGCATGCACACACATGCACGCACACATTTTGTTGTTTATGTATAAAGCACAGGGTGAGAATATGATAATATTGTATCAAAAAGAATCCAGGAGACAGCAGCAGTAAAGCATTGAGCCTGAAAACCTCCCATCTAACACGTTGAAGTGAAGTTGCTTTGTTTGTTACGCTGACCTACATGAGCCGTTATTGCCATTTGGCTCTGAATTATTAACAATCAGTAAAAAGATTTAGCACCCCTTCAACTCCAGCCTTGTCTATATCCTCCAAGATAAAAACAGTTCACTCTCTGTGCTAGTTAGAAAACATCTGTGAGCACCCCAGCACTCAGCTTCTAGTGATAACCTTGTTAGTGTTCCATATAACTGCATGTAACCACTCAGCGTGACAACCTTTTGCATTTCTCTTTATGAATAATTTTGTTATACCACATCCATTTTCATATGCTCTTTATTACAGCACGTGACTACATTCATTAGAGTCCCCATCAGAGAATTCTTCTTGTTATCTTTAATGGTGCCATGTACTGCCCTCCCTGCATTGTAAGTTTGGCACTTTGCAAACCCCATTCACTAGGGGTGTTTTCACTCTATTTTTTAAAATTCCTGCAAAGAATTTCACAGGTGGCAAAACACTTAAATAAGTAGCAAAACACTTAAATAAATATTTGACACATATATAAGATGCAACTTAAACACAAAAGGAAGAACTTTGGGGGACTGTGGGATGAAAGTGGGATGAAAATGGAGTGAAAGGTGAACTCTCTGTTACTTCAGTATAACACTTTATGTGGGAATGCTGTGATTTTTCAGCCAAGATTTAATTTTCTCTTGAATGACAAATGACAGCAAATCTGGGACCTATCCACAATGTTTTTTTGGCCCAGTTACCAATTTATTTACCACATAAATTGGAAAATTGAGAAAAGGTTAGGAAAAAAGACTAGACATTCTGCTCTGCTTTTACTAAGCTGACAAAAAGGACCAATTACAGAATTTGAGGGGAAAAGTAATGCTACTTGTGGTGGATTTTCATCTCTCTAAATTTGGTTTCATTACAAAACAGCACGACCTTCAGGGCGTGCTTTAAAGCCTAATGTTCCCAGGCATTTAATAGAGATTTGTAGGTGGGAACCAGGATCCAAGCTCCCTCCTCTTTGCTAATAAAGATGATATACTTTTGGAAATTCAGGTGTCAGGGGAAAAGGTTCTTGAGCAAACTGAAAATTATAAAAACAATGAGTCATCAGGTACAGATGATGACATTACACCAAGAGTTCAGAAGGTCTTAAGTATAAATTGGCTAGGCTGCTGGCAAAAGGCAAGCTCTGCTTGAGAAAGGTAGTGTTCCAAAGGAGTTGGGCCAAGTGAATGTTGTCCCTTCAGTGCATAAGAGACACCTCAGAATCATCAAGGAATTAGAGTATTGTATCATTCATCATGTCTGACCATCTGAATTCAGTAAACTGATTCCAATATTAGGAAACTATGCCTCTTGTGATTCATCACGTCTGTGTCAGTATCATAGCAGGTAGAGAGAGCTGCTTGACGTAAGGTAACTCCAGTTGCAAAGGGCCTGTGACAAGCTTCTTCACGAGAAACTACTACAGAAGCCAAGTGGTTAGGAAGACACATACTGCCGGGGTAATAATTTGTGTAGCAGAAAGTTGAGTATAGCATTCAGGTCAATTTTCTGTAAAGCAAAAGGCTAACTAATGAAGGCCTCATATTCTGTACTATATCTCTTATTATTTAATTGCCTATTAATACTTTGGGAGGTCCATGAGCAGTGACATGGCAGCATCTGCAGGGTACATAAGGGTTAAATACCCTTAGGAAAAAGAAGGACCATGGTGATCTGCTGAGACATCACAAGCGGCTATGCAAATGGACAAGAAATTAATTGTTGACAATTTTAAAGTATTGTACATCAAAATAAAAATATGCACCTTTGAAGTCAACAGCAGGACCTAAAAACCCCAAGGAAACCCCAGCAAAATCTGCAACTGCCAGAATAAAGGAAAAAAAAAGTGTTAGGTGATGAGTAAGATATAGAGAATAACAATTAGATTGTTTGAATGCTCTGAAAAGACTATTATTTACCCTAGAAGGGAGATGAACAAGAAGGGGACATACTGGAAGCATACTAATGAATGGCAGAGAGAAGGTAAATAATTTTTTTTCTGTCATGATGAAGAACCAAAAAAACCTCAATCAAGTTAAAAGTTGGGGTATTCAAAACATTTTGTACCATTTCCAGCCACTGGAGATAAATGAGACAAAAAACTTTTCAAGATACAAAACTGACATTTCTACAGAGAAAGGAAAATAAAAAAAAAAAAAAAGAAAAAAAAGCCAGAGTTTTCAGAACTGAGTTTTGAAAATACTGTTGAAGGAATACTAAAGTCCTTCCTTCCAAGTTTAAATCAGTCTCAGAATATTATGTATTATCAAGACATTGAATACTGTAAGGGAGAAAAGTCATCCCACACCTTCCTAATGTAGGACAAATGTAGACACTTGTTATCTCAAGTGTCTGCCATGGATCACTGTCAGAGACAAATCTGAAGTCCTTTCTAGAGTGAAGACAGCTCCATTTCTTTGTTTTGATTGTATTTATTTCAATTTGCCAAGCAGGTGGGTCAGCACAGCAGAATCAGTAACCAACTAATAGCAGGTGAACATTAAACTATGTGCTGTCACTAAATAATGATATATTCACAATGTTCACAACGAAGAGGTGGTTATTTTGCTATGTGGACTATAATTCAGACCTTCCTTTGTACTCTTCTAGCTGTGAGAAACAGTCTACTCCTCCAGATGCTGCAGATGATGCTACTTAAGCCAATCATGAAGACTGTTTCTCACACCCATGAAGACTTGCCTAGCTATATCATGCAGAAGAACTCAACGCTTGCACTGCACTACAGACTTTACTTTATCTGGTACGAAAGCTGATAGTCACCTTAGGACCTCAACTACAAGAATATAAAAATGAGTGCCACATCATTTTGAAGCACACTTTTCCCTGTAAATTCCCAAATAATATTTTTTCAATATTCATAACAGAAAAATAGTTGCTAAAGTAAGAATCTTCTCTACAAAATTACTATAAAAATTCCATATGCTCTAATGTTAAGTTTTGTAAAGGAGAATCCAAAACTCTGCTGCAGTCTGTACAGAGAGGACATCTGGGCCTTTTATTCACACTCCAGAGTCCCACATTTATTAAAAATGAGTAAGCCTATAGTTTGTAGAATTTCGAAGAAAAAAACCAACCATACTACAAAACAAGTGAAAAAAATGCAGATATATTTGTTTAAGTTTGGAAGGAGCCTGAAAAAAAATAACTCAGAATAGAAACTGTCCCGTTCATCTCAAAATGGACAAACTCTGAAACCGTGATATATTCAATGTCATATCCATCTGTAACTAATTCACCAGAATACATAGCAAAGGTGAGGAGTAGTATTAGCCAAAATCTAGAGGGAATTTCCCAGACTACAACATGCCTCCCTGGGAGAACATGTGCGAAAGCCTGGCTATGCAGGATACGGAAGGTTAAGACGGGTGCATCTTAATCAACACACCGGGGCTGGGTTGCAGGGACTCAATCTTTGAACAGTTCGTGAAATACAGTTATAAGAGCAAGTCAAAGTATGCTCCCACAGCAGCTTGCTATAAGACAATGTATGCACTGTTCAACACCACAAGCAAATTTCAATAATACCGGCAAGTTTCATGACCCAAAGGCAATGGCTGTCACAAAGTAATCTACAAATCCCCGTTTTTATAAGCAAGTAAGAAAGGGTTATAATGAATTTTGGCAAAATGAATGAAGATGCTTAAATCATTCCTTCCCTAGTAGAACAAAATTCAGATTTCCAGTAAAAGTTTAAACAAAGATTAAAGCTGGTCTTCTATAAGGGGAAAAACTGGTCTATTGCTATCAGTAAAAGAAGGGAAAATTGGAAGAGTCCTTCAAGAACATCCCACTGCCAGTGGAAGATTATCTGTGGAAGGTTTACAGATTATTTGCACATGTTCTTATTACATAAGAGGCTCCAATGAAAATCAGATGGCTCAGCTCCTACCTTAGACTTTATTCAGACAGATGAAATTAACTTTTAAACAATTTTGCTGTGCAAACTTCTATGAGGGGCGCACAAGGACTTACGTGTCTTAGAGTGGGAATGCTTACCGATTCACTGTGATATGCTTTTCTAAGGCACTGAGAGGTCCTTGGGCGAAAGGCTCTATCTGCACTGTATGTTAACAGCAATAAAAACCTGTTTGGGTAAAAGGATTTTTCTTATTTACATCTTTAAATGTGAGAAGTGCAGGGCTAAGCAATACCGATGCCTTCAAATTTCCAAGAGAGGGGATGCAGTTTTTCCTTACAGAGTCATCCAACTGGTGCACAGTAATATATGAAAATCCATGTATTTATAACTTTTAAATATATAAGTCAAGGTATAAATTTAAGTATTTTTTTCTTTTAAATGTACAGGAATATATCCCATTCATAAATGAACTGTTCAAAGATTGCACTGGGACTCAGAAGGTACACCGGCCACCACCTTTGCAAGACAATCAGCCTACTAGGCATCCCCAGTGCTCTCTGAGTGGCTCAGATACTTCTGGAAAAATAAAAGAGAAGCATCTGAGAACACTGGGGAATAATGAGCAGTGACTGGCTGGTAATGAGATGTATTAATAATATGGCTTGGAGGAGAGGTAGCAGATGACTTCATTTAACAACATGGTTACAGTGACTCATTGCCAGGAATGGAAAGAGGTGACCAAGCTTATCGTCCGACTTTCCACTCCAATGTTCCTTACCCTACCACAGTGCCTTGCTGTCTCTGCCACTCTAGGGCACGTGCAACAACTGCACCCCACACACTAGTTTTGCTCACCTCTTCCCTAACGTACGAAGAGGAAAAAGGTCAGTCTTTCCTCTTGGCCACAATTCTTGACCCAAACCATGATAGGACAGGAGAGATGAGAAGGTGGAGGGGACCAGTCCATTTTAAAGCTTTGATTTGCTTTGTCCATGATACTTTGCATTGCTGCCACAGGCAAGAGCTGACAGATGAGAGAGGGAGAAAACCATATCCCAGAGCAAACGGATCTATCCGTTGGCCTCTCAGGAGGAGTTGGCTGTATATCCTGGAATGCCTAATGTTCAGAAAATTTATCTTGGTAAAGGCTCAGGAAAATGTATGTTTTTATTTTACCCAAAGTAAAAATATTGGTCAATGTGAAATTAAAAAGTGAAAATAATACTCCCCCTTGTAAAAAATTCCAGCCTCCTACACTCACTGTATCTCATAGACTTCTAAAACAAATAACATGCATTTTATGTGGGTTTTTTCTACTAACATTTTATTGGTATTTATAATGTAGCACAGAAGAGACTTTTAAGAGGGAAAAAGGCAAGTTACAATAACATACCAAAGCATTTAGTAAAGGTTGTGACTGCAGAGGACACAGACCATGCTACCTTTCTTTTTCTTTCAAGGTGAGGAACAGAAACAGAAAACATCAGGCAAGTAATGCAGATCCTTTCTGTTGCCACTGGGGCAGACACTGGCATAGAGGAACATATTTCAGAAGGTCACCTTTTCACACCTATTCTGATTCCAGTAAAAGAACTAGGTCTACAGATCCACAGAAGTAGTATGTATGGATCACCATTAACACAATGGGTAGCAAACAAACCAAAAACCCTCCAAACATAGTAGGCTATGCTCAGCTAAAATAGAAGTAATATGCAGGAGAAGGGGGAACAGCCTGGGTGATAGCCCCATATCTAAACCGAGTTCTGAGCACATTTTTTTCATAATTGCTTGAGCCAGGTGTCAGTAACTACACTGTTTGGAAAGGTGAAGTTTCTAATCATGTTTTTTATATTTCTGACCAGGTATTCGAGACATACAAATGCAATTGCTCGTAGCACTTGTTGAATATAGCAGATTTTATACCCAGAGTGCATGATTGATGTTAGCCAGTTAATCCTTCAGAATTCCCATAAATTAGCTCTCAAGACTTCTCTTCAGGAGAGTATTGGGTAGTCTGTTATTTGGATTTTACAGTTATTGACACCTGACAACCTTTTCAGCTGCCAGCGTCATCTATTGCTGCCTTTATCAGGAAAACTTCAGCAAGATCTCCTCCTCCTCCCAGCCTTCAGGACAATTGTCTTGAAATGAGAAGCTCTGGTGTCCTATTTCAAATCCAATGGTAGTCCCTATGGTCAACTCAATTTTAGAGAGATATCTGGTCATCTGGACTCAGACTAGACATGGGGCTAAAGCACAGAGCTGCCTTTGCAAAACTGGATACAGAAAGTGATGGGCCTACACCAAGCTGGAAGACTCAGCTGACCCTCTAACGCCCTGGGCTGGGGTGTGAGTGGCTCCCAGCACTCTACCGGGGGGCGGGCTGAATTCTAAATTGTTTCTGCCATGTTCCTACTAACATATGTGAATCTGGTGCTTTTTCTTGTGACTGCCACCAAAGCTTGTGAGATCTGAAAGACTATATTACTGCTATCAGGTCTTCTTTCCACTGCTGTCCCTTAGTACCCAGGATTGCTGTAAAAACAGCAGCTCAGTGCGATTTCGGAGTGGCAGAATGAAACTGCACACATCCAGCAACCTAATACTTACCTGGCACTAAAAGTGATATACAATGGACAATTGTTTTCCTTCCAGAATAAGACAATATAACCATTGCTTAGCTCAAGTTGCTTCAGTAAATACAGGGTACTGAAGTAAGTTTAGCTTCAATTAGTTATATTAATGCCCACAGCTCTCAATCAAGCATGTTTCCACCATACTGCCCTTAAATATGTTTTATGTTTGTGTATTAAGCAAGAAGTTCTTTCACGGATCAGCTTTTTTAAGAACTGTAGTCAAAATAAAGACATCAAAGTAATAAAGGCCTGGAATCCAATAATAATAATATGTTAATACTAATACCACAGAATGGTAAAATTCCTTCACATTTCAGCAAACAATCTGTCTTTCTTACAGGCTATAACTGCGCAGATGACTAAGGCAGTCTCTGAGGGGGTGGAAAGGCATGTAGAAATGTTCTGGGTTGCAGCTTGTTAACCATTCCAATGGAAGCAGAGTCCACTGCTCTAATGAGCTCACTATTTTAAAACAAAGATATCGCAACTGTAGAGCTTGCTGGTGCCACCAATTAGTGAAAATACAGGCTTAGCTATTGTTCCTTCTAAGGTAAAACTAACTGTCATTTGAGAGCATCAAAGCCACTCTCATCATTGGTGAAAGCACAGTTCACTGTACCATCCCTGTGAAAGATCATACAGAGGATGGAAAAATAAAAATAAACAGTATATTAAAAATAACATTTTAAGGGCTACTATCCCGATGTAGTTGTTAGCTCTTACTCTTCTATTTAATTTTCTTAAGCACGAAAGCTTGTAAACGTGTGACTCGTACACTGGACCGCCTGTCTGTCTGTTTTGGATTAGTGCACTAGTTTAACATTAGATACTAGGACATGGAAAAAGATGGGGAGTTTCTGATACAATGTCAGACACATCATCAACACCTTTCTCGTGCAACAGTGAAAGTTAGTCTGAGGTTAAGAAAGAGGCTGTTTCTAGAACAAGTGGGAACATGAGACCATGTTGCATCACTGCACGATTTGGTGAGACATACCGGAAATGGGGAAGCCCTCGGGAACCGGCACAAGGGTTTAAGGACAAAAAGCACCTTGAAAGAGGAACTTGGACAGGGGGGAAGAAACAACGGGGATGAGACACTGAAATATTACCAGGTTGAAACAAGCACAAAAAAGCAACCCCAGTAAAACAACTAGGGCACAAATGAGTGGCAGGCTCTGTCACAGCCATTTTTGTCCCAAAACTAAAGAGAATGAGAAGATGTGTTTAGAAACACTGGGTTCTGTTCACGTGACAAACTGAAATCTCCACAAGAGAAACACACACGGGCTGTGTAGCATGTTTAGTTCCTAAGGGTGCAAGAGAGGCAAGTCCTGATTGAGAACCTATAACTGATCATGAAGTTGTTAGTCCTGTCCTCTAGGACAAGGTAGAAAACACAACAAACAACAGTTTTCCCTTTGAGGCTACAGCTATTTACTCCTGCCCCCATTTACTGTCTGACCAGACAGGCAGCTCCATCTAGGAAGTGGAAAGGAGGCAAATTCCTACAACTCTTGTCCTTGTCCACAGAACATACGTAGCATTTATTTAGGAACTAGCTTTCTGTTAGTAACCCATGCCCTCAAACAGATAACTTTTACTACATCATAGTTTTGCACTTAGTAATTGCCATTCGTTTGCCTTTTATAAGAAGAGCTGGTCTAAACCCAACAACATCTGAACCATCTCAAACTGCTGGAAACTAGAGCTCACTGGGAATTCTCCAGTGAAAGTTGTTTGTTGAAAATGCTGGTTCATCAAAATCTATATATTTTCCCCAAAGTCTCTATTTCAGCCAGCATCTGATGAAACCCTGTCTGTCAGGCAGGTCTTGGCATGTCTGGCTTCCTGCCAGCCTGTCTGCTGAGCTGTTGGGAAGCCCAGTTTCCCAGACTGCTGTATGTCCTCCTACTGAAGTTCTCAAAACTGGAAGCTTATCTGTCCGGAAGCCTTGCCGGCCTCAGTCAAACCAGAGCTTTTGGGATCAAGGACCCTTGCCATGTGCCTAAAAATGGCTTTCAGGGTCTGTAGCTTGTGGGTGTCTGCAGGATGACATCTGTCATCCTACTGAATCCCAAACCTTTCAGATTCCCAGTTCTGACATCTGTGCAGGCTGCCTGGCTCCCATGCTGCTCCACAAGTTGGGAGCCAAGTGGTCTCGAAATCTTGGGTCCTTGCGCTCAGGACAGACTATATGATGGACTGTGGGCCCTGGAAGCCCTGGCAGCAACAGAATTCCCTCCACTTTGACTCCTCTCTGCAACTCACAGCACTAAAACTGACCAAAATTATGTCAGACTCCATCAGTCAGCACAGTGTTCCCTGCAGCTCAGTTCATTTCGGATATACCGTGTTTCCTGTGGTTTTGGCTTTTGTCAAAAATGGGGGTTAATTCTCCCCTCTTCCTTCCTCCAACCTCAAAGAAAACATTAAAATCTATGGCAGAATGGAAATTCAGTTTCCCGGCCAGCTCTACCTGCACTGTTAGAAGTGACATATTTGGCTACTTCATGACAGTATCCAGAGACCCCTGTAAAGCAGACATTGGTATTTCAAGGTCTGTTTTCTACAGCTCTTCTCTATTAGGAAGAGATTTATTTTCCTTTCACCAGGCAGAGGAGAATGCACCTTGCCCTGCAGAGTCATTTTTAAGTTTCGAAATAGGCCCTTCTATTTCCAGCTTTTTCTTTGAGATTGCTTCAGTCAGCGCTTGATAAAGTAACCTGCACTGTATCAAAGTGTTGATGCAGAAGCCCCAGGAAATCATAATTTTCCAAAACCTTTATGCTAAGTCTCTCAACTCCTGCTACAGTAGCTAATACAGTATGAACAACACTCATCCTCTTAAACCTTTGGGTTCCTGCGTCTAAAAATTAATTCCTTTAGGGTTTGTTTGTTTCTAGATATCACAGGCTCAGTCCAGGATACGTAACACTTTGTCAAGAATATGAAGAAAAAAGCAAAAGCATCTTCAGGAAGTATAACTGAAAGACTGCCAGAGAGCTCACAGAACGTCGAAATGGTGTGCAACATGCCCAGGCTTGTTTTCCTTTCCAGTTAACTGAACGTTAGGCATAATTTAGAGCCTGATTCAGTACAAAATACACCCACAGTTTCCCTACAGTAAAAGCTTGCACAAGGCTTCTGTAACGCTGAGCCTGAATGAGTTCTTTGCTAAATCAGGCCCTCAGGATTCCCAGTACGCATACATAAGCACGGCTGGAAATGGGGAAAGAAAAGGGCGCAGACTTCTTACCACTGCAGTGCAGGCCTGATCTGTGTAGCAGACCAGAAGGTCACAGCAGAGGGTGGGAGGAAGCACTGTTCTGCTCCAGTCGGGCAGAAGAATTTTATGTTTGTTCAGAAGCATAAGAAACTTTGAAACACCATATAAGGGCTGAGACTCAGGCCCTGCTGGAAAAACCTGCTGGAGCTGAGCTCTGCGCATAACTCATATGAACAGTAATGAGAGTTAAATGCGTGCATTGAAAGAAGAATAGACCCCTTAGTGATTTGTCAAGATAAAATTCAAAATAACTTTGAATGCTCAGAGGTAAATATTAGGTTTAGGAATTAAAAACAGCAGAAGTAGTGGAACAATTGCCTATAATGAGATCCAGGAACAATCTACCCACTGTACCAGGTTTTCATTAGAGTTATGGCCTGCAGCCATACCACCTTGTGCTGTGATCTTAAAAGCTAAGACGGGTTGGGCTGGTTAGTATTTGGAAGGGAGACCTCCAAGCAAGCTTACCACTGCAGGAACAGCTTAGTGATGCCATAGATAATGTTCTTCCTTCTGATTCAGTATTGGATCCAGGTGTTAGGAGATCTGAAGGTCTTTTGTGAAAGATCTAAATCTAAGGATTTGATGATCTGTGGTCATTGAAGTATGCCTGTCATTTCTCATGAGTGTTACAACGTCGCTTTGAAATGGCTACTGCATTTCACTGTAGAGGTGGTTGCATGTCAGTAATAGATAAGTGCTGCCAATATAATGTAACGATCAACTTCACACTGAGGCTGCAAAACTAGATTTGCCAATATGGGGTAAGTGGTTTAAATCCCAAAAGCTCCACAGAGGTGCTAAGACGTGTTTGCTGTATTTTTTTAAGAGTCCATACCTACCCTGGAAACATTGTTCCATCTCAGAGCTCTGCGAAGGGAGGGCACTTTTAACCCTGGGGTTACCATCAACGTTATTCTACGCATGCTTATGTGCTCTAACCCCCGCACACACAGATGAGCTGCCCCTCCAGCGGCACCTGAACCATCAGAGTCCACAAAATGGGCTCCAAGCTGTTAAAAGCAGTGGTGGAGGAGCAGCTCCTGAGGAAGCTCAGCTGTCTATCTGGCAGACAGCTTGTCAACTGCCCCATCCCTGCTCTTAAATCTGCTGGGATTAAAACCTTCAGGCATTAGCCCTGCAAGGAATTAGGTGCATATTTAGTTGTAAACACTGAATAGTTCCCTGTATCTAAATCAATGGGGCTACTCACAGTGCATGAAGTTAAGGATGCATCTGTCTCCAAAGAAGGAAGGCGTAAATGAGCAGTGCAGCTACACAATTCCTAATTGATGTTCTTGATTTATTAACCTCCCTGGTTGTCATCCAGGACACTGTACTAACATTGTTTTGTTTGTCCATGTAGGACATGATCCTGAATACTGCTGAGAGCCCTTGAGTCCGCAGTGTTCAGAGGGCTGACTTCATCAGGAATTCACTGAAATACATCAATTGGAGTTCACTGAACTCAATGGGATTTGAGAGCATTTGGCATCCCTTAGGAGGCAATTAGCACCTTCCAGAAAACGGGCCTTAGACAATCAGGTCTAGTAAGTTCAGACAGGTTTTCCTCTGGGTTTTGGGGTAGTTACTATTTGTATATAATAAATAGCCATTTAAATTTTTTGCTTTCATTTTAAAATGTAATTTCGAACAGAGCTTGAGCTGTGTGTTAACATTTGATACCGTGCTAGGACCAGACGCAGCAACAAGTCTCTGATATTGATAAGTAACCTACCGGTGATTTGCCAGAACTGAGTTGCTAAATTGATTTAACATGGAAATGCATCATAATGTGACCCAAATAAAACATTTCTCCCCTTTTCCATGATGTTTCTATTTGCATCATGCGGCTGAATAAAACGATCTGTTTGAGATACCCATACCACTTCCAATAGTTGCTCATCTCTTACTTCTCGCAGTGACAAGGAGGAAGCCATGAGTCTGTTGTCTCAAAGTAGCTTCCAGGCTATGTCATGCCTTGTGCTTGTACATGGGCCATATTTGCTTAATATCCCAGTTTTACCATTGACTTCATGGGAACAAGCAGGGTCACATAAACCAGCTGGTGATGCATACTTGTGAGGAGGAGGGAAACTATCAGCACACACTACCTGCTGTCTTATATCAAAAACTCTTCCAACTTACTGTAAATGAGCTTGGAAACTGGAGCCATAAGAAAAGCCTTTCCTTAGCTTTGATATTTCTCTTTGCACTACATAAACTTAGCCCTAGGACTTCACTCCTATTGCCACAAGGCATTCCTCTGGAATGAGTATGTTTGATATCTGTGTCTGTTATCATAATGCTGAGAAAATACTGTGGCTGTGCAGCAGAATGAAGACTTTACTACACAAAATGCTGGATAGGCTCCTGTGAACTGACAAATTGCATATGAAATCAGTTATTCAGGACATCCTGGTGATCCGCTTGAGTGAAAAGACCTTGGAAGATTTTCTACAGACAAAATGGTGGTCAGGGAAAAGAAATTACCAATTGAAAATATCTATTATACCACTGATAATGTTAAAGCAAGCACCTCGAGCCCATTTAGAGAGACCTTTCAATAGTGCCCTGTGTTTGCAGTAGCTCCAACTTTGGATAAATGAGACTTCCTTCTTTGAGCCATGAGCCAAAGACCACTGGAGTCCATAGGAGTTTTTAAAAAAAAGCAAATAGGTTTGGATTAGTCCCTTAAACAAAGGCAATTTTGCAGGAAAACGAAGCATTGTAGTTAGCACATTTTGACAACTGAGTATTTCATACTCATAAATAATAGAACACTTTAAAGTGTGTAACTGTTCCTTCTTTGCTTTGCTGTTTATAGGTTTATAACTACATTTCCTACCAATAGCAAATTATAACACAAAGAATCATGTAAATATCCAGTACTCAATACAATCAGAAGAACCAAAGGAAGCATGTCCCCATTTAGTTTCCAAATGCTGCTCTAATCCCTCCTAAAATCCTACCAGCTTCTACAGTACTGCATGGGAATCCTTATGCTTCAGAAATACATCTTATTTATCCATGCAGTAGGCAGCTCAAGGCAATAGAAAAAATCCACATTAGAAAGAAGAAGAGTGTAATGCTTTTATAGCATCCTATATCAGCCTTCACACCAGCAAGATGTAAACCACCAAATGTCGAAAGAGCGTATTATCCAGGATAAAGTGAGCACTGCTCCCACTGTCAACTGCTTTAATACATAGGCACTTGAAGCACTGACAGCAATAAGTGAAACTCCTGTTTACATTTTTTTTTTTTAAGAAATACACATCCACTTTTTTTTATCCAGATAATGCTGTAAAGTTCTACCAAGAGGTTACACAAAAGAACTGCAAATAAAGTGCATGTACATAAATAACTTTGTCTGAGTTTTTGTTTAATGTCCAAGATGATTGGAACAGATTGTATCGTGAACTACTTTCCCTTTGGCTAATTAAATAGCCGTCCCCACTTACCATAAAGCATATTCTTATTAAAACAAGTATCTATATTCACTCTGTTGGATAAATTACTTCCAAGTAAGTGCCATAAAGCCCATTACATTCCTGCTTTAGAAATGGATCAGGTCCAAACAGACAATCAAAGGATTTCACTGGGATTATTTTAGATTAGAAAAACTACGGAAGACATGAAGCACTGACAAGATCGTAAAGACATAAAGGATAAATTAGCAGTTACATACCAAACAAAGTACTCCAACAGTTCCTACATATTCAAAAAGGAAAAAAATAAAGAAAAAAAAGGAAAAAAGGGAAAAAATTCTATTGTACTAATCTAAACCCAAACGGAAATTTGTTTACATAGAAATAAAATGCCATGACTAAATGTTATCTCCCATACAAATGAAATAGCTATTTCAAAGTTCAAAAACCGACAATATACAAAAATAACCAAGTTCACCAACTAGCTGAGCAGGAACTTATTTCTTTCCACAAGTTCCTTTTTAAATTGAATAGAAAAGACCATGTTATGATTTACCATATTAACGAGCCATTATTGCATAACTGTATTTTTATTGCAGATATATTACCTGCTAAATGATGCTGTTTTTCCAGAAAAAGTTCACAGTACAGATTCTATGGGAATGTTTCCTGCTGACAGTTCCTAAATCTTTCAGAAGCTGTCAGCAACCTCAGAAATCAAGTTTGCAGTACCCTAGCAAGCAGAAGCACAGGCACAGGCTTTCTATTTTTAAACTGCAATCCAAACCATTAAAGAACCGCCTTAAACATAAAAGATTATTGAAAATAAGATGATCCTATCTCACTTGTCAATCTAAAGGACACTGTCAATTACATGTAATCTAAGCTGCAATTTCTATAAATATAACTTGACATTTAAAATCTACCTTTTTTCCCCCTACTAACTTCTGCCCAAACTGATTATCCTCAGAACCACATTAACCAATCCTTGATACTAAAATAAGTAATATTAAGTAAAATAAACATTTCCACAGAGAACACTGATCCATGGGGAACACCGATCCATGGGAAACACCCTGTCTTTTCTGTTTACCTGTACTCAGTCTGCCTATCACATATTCTTCACCCATGGAGCTCATGAAAGGATGGTGAGCCAGCCAGAAGCTTACAAGAAATTAAGCAAAAAAAGCTATAATTGCAATCAATTACTAAAGATGACCTGCCAGAATTTTGAAATGTCCTCATGCTTTGCTTCACTGTAATGTTCTTGTCATGCTTTTTACATTTTTTTGAACAAAGACACAGCAGAACCAGACCCAACTGAGTCTAACTCTTTGCTAGAAACAGAACTGTATCAATACCACAATGTCCTATTGTACACTGAACATGCGCACAAGCATTCCTTACCAGAGCTTACTAGAAAAACTGATTACCAATGCTTCCATACAATCTGATTACTCCCTTTTTATTATAGTGACCATTTTCAAAGTGGTGCTCAAGAGTTTACAGGCACAAACTCTGTTATTGGTAAATTGGATTTTTATTACTAATTTCCCCATTTGCTGTTTGTTATGAAGATTTGTGCACATAAACCTGGTACACAATTTCATGACTATATTTTAGAATGTCCCTTTGTTTTGGATTTCAGCTAGGAAATAACTTTCTCAAGAGCATAATGTACTCCAATATACAATATTCCATGCTGCTTTTCAGCTGGCTTGAGCAACACAGAGTAGCTAGAAAACTGCCACAGTGGGAAAGGGAAATTTCCTCACCACAGCCAAGCGTTTGAAGGTTTTATTACCTCTAAACCGACCTCTCTTACATTCTTCAGGGCTGTGAATCAGGGCAAGGGTTGTATTCCAGAAATCACTGGCTGGCAGAACATTTTCTGTGAAGACCATTTTACCTACTGATCTTAGCTTAATAAGTAATGATTCAAATAGATGTGGATCAACTTCAAGACAATCAAGAAAAGGCGACTTAGGGCAGTCATTTTCACCTATCTTGTGGATGCTGCCTTGAGATCTAGTTTAGTAGTCCAGCCCATCATCTATGCCTATCTGTGTAAAAGCTACTGGCTACTCACAAATAAGACCAAACTAACTCATAACTCCTGGATGGGATCTCATCAGAACAAACTGAGACTGTTCTGAAGGGCAGACAAAATCTGCAGCTATTTCATCTTACCACCGCAGAGGCTGCAGGTTCAATAGTTCCATAATCATCACACTTAAATAATAAAAACTGACAGTGAGAATTATTTCTGAAAAGTAATGAGGATTTTTTTCTTGCTAGTCTCAATTAAGGTGTTCAAATAAACACTTAACTGCAGTTGGCACTATAGAAAATGCTGTAAAAGGAAAACCCATGGTGACGAAGGTTGCTTCAAAACTGAAGCCCAAAAAAAGAAGGTGAAAGTGTGGATTATGATTTGCTACAAACTGAGAAAGGAAAGGATGGTTCATAAAACATAAAGTACGTGCATGGAGGCATATGTGTATATTTTACACACACACTTGCATCTATATGCATACATATACGCACTTCTGGTCTATATATATATATCAGGGAACATACATATTGTTTAGCAAGTAAGGAAACTACAGTGCAGGGTTTTCATTTTCCATAAGATTTACAATAAATCCAGAATCTAAATACATTTTTTTTTAATTATTTTATCATTGCCAGTTGCCTCTTCTCTGCTATGGATTAATCTAAGCAAATTCACATGAAAAACAGGAGCCTGCCTTCCACCCCTATCTTCGTTATTAACTTCGAGGTTACAAAACCTCCAACTGAACTTCAACAAAATAACATCAACCCAGCTAACACTTTACAGATCTGTTCTATGTCGATAGGAGTTTTCTGGGGTAATAGCACACTTTTAACAAAGTTTTGTAGAGACCAGAGCACAAATATTCAGCAGTTATGGTTTGTCATATACTGTCTAAAGCTTTTCAGAAAAACACCACTTAGTGTTGAGAACTACTTTTAGGTCATCATCAAATCTACAAAGCCCTCCTTAGTTTCAGTTCCCTGCCTACAAAGTAGAGACAATATTCATACTTAACGTCCTTCATAAAAACCTTTGATACCTATTGAATAAAAACACCTTGTAAGAAACTCACACATAATAGAGTTGATTTCATATATATTTATAAGTGAATTACATCTATGGGTATAGATGCATGTATAGAACAGAGTGGCAAGTTAATGTTTCTACCAAAAACAGAGATATAAAACCATCATAACATTTATGGTCAAACTTTATTTGTTTTGTAAATTGTATGGAACCTTAAGCCGAACTTGAGCATTATGGTATATACTGTGTATTCTATATGGACAGAATTTCCAAAGAATTGCCTACTAGAAACTTAATGTGTTTCTTCAACCAGAGGTTTGTCTTCAGTCTCAAGTGAGCACCCCAAAGAAGCCTTCTTATGAAAAACTAGCAGCATTGTTTCAGCTAAGTTTCTCATATATGTTATATATCGCTCACAGAATCATACATGCTTATGATTGAAATGGGCTGAATAATTTAGAGTGTTTTAAAAACTTCAAATCTTCAAAATTGTTTTCATTTGCATATATGGAAACGCAACTACTTTTCCTCCAAAATTTTGTCACTTTTTCCAATAAATCTATTAAAGGACCTCTCAAAGCTATTACTCAGTACTTTTATGAACACACACACAGTTTCAACAAAGTAGGGTGACACTTTGCTCTAAGTGTGTTAAGTCTTCCGAAGAGGATTGATTGATATACAATACACACAAGCTCGCTTACTAGAACTGTTCATTTTTGAGGGGAATGGTCAGCTATATACCTCAGGGCACAATTATTGGGATGAATCACTTTTTGAGGTAGTATATTTTGGTGACTGTGTGGTGGTTACACATATGCAAACACAGACTAGCAGGCGCAGAAAGAGAAGCAGCAAGATGAATACTAATAGTTAAAGGGTTTAGCAGGCTTAGAAACAGAAGCATTTTGTTTATCCAGAACCCAGCTACAATTTGGAGGGTGCCAGTGCAAACTTCTAACAACCATGCAAAAAATGACAAAAACCAGTAAGAACCAGCTCAGTTTAAAGTCTGCCTGTGGTTAAAAAAACAGGCATTAAAATATGCTAACTGTTACATAGCAGATTTTAAATATGATTTTTGTCTTATATTCTCCATACTTTTTATCTCAGCAGGTATCTACTGTCAGCTATGCTGACTGACTGTATCCTCTAGCCAGCCCTTGCAGGTATCAGCATGTCCTTCAGACTTTCATCCTCCTCGAACACCTGGTTCGTAGCTATCACACAATCTCTCTTTTTGTCTCTCCGTGGTTCTTCTCGACTGAGACCTCGTATTTGTAAAACCCTCGAGATTCTCCTCTCCAAGGAGCTCTAATTCCCATCTTCCTCTCACATTTGCTTCTTTCAGCTGGCATCATGCTGTGTAGAGGCCAACATTTTTGGTCAAGTTTTAACAAGCCTTGTAAAATACGTCACCTCAAAACTCCTGATTTTTATCATGAGGTGAATGAACTATTACTAAACACTTGGTAACTGCAAAAATGGGAAGAAAGGGGTTCCCTTCTGCTGTGGCCTCTAAGTCATGTTTAGTGGTGTATTTATTTCAGCCTTTCCCGGCAGCAAGTCCTTCTCCCTCTGTTCTACAGCCCTCTTTCCTCCAGCACAGATTGCAGCCATTTGCTAGTTCCCTGTGACTTTGTCTAATATCCGTCCTTCCCTGGGCCTACAAACATGAGAAAAATCTAGGGCATGAGAGGTATCTTCTGTCTTAAGTAAGTGGACAGGGACCCATGTCTCCTTTGGACCATTCCGTGTAATCGAGAGGTGCGCCTACCTGACAAGATGCTGTTTTGGTCTGTTATTACCACTGCTGTACAACTGCATTTAGTACTCTCTCTGAGCAGTAGAGGATTAATCCTTATTTATTCTTCCCCTCCCAGGGGTTACAGTGGATGTCTCCTTAGAATTTCACCAATACATCATGCCTGGAAGAGAATGGGCTGGAGTTAAACCAGCACTTCCTTAGATGTCAACAAGTGGCCTTGTTGTTAGATGACCATATTGACTACATTCTACTGTTTTAACAGAAAATACTATCCGTCATCTAACAATAGAGCTCTAAGAGCTCTCTAGCTTATGGTTACTATTGAAATAAAGCAAAACATATATTCATACCAGCAACACCTTCTTTCTTAGGGCCTGAATACAATTTATCAATTCCAAAAGTCACATTTCTAATGCAATCATCATCTAGATTTTCCAAGAACCCTGTGGATAGACATAGCCTAGCAGATAGGAGAGTCTATCTTGCCATCATTCTGATGCTGAGAACAAGAATAAAGAAGTCATTAAATATTTTAGTAAAATAAGGTTATTTCTCCAGGCTTCTTTTTTTTTGCAGTATTTAAGAATAGAACCAAGTCAGACAAAAGATCCATCTAGTCAAGTGTCCCGACTCTGACAACGTCCAGCAGACACTGAAAAACACACGAACAGAGGTAAGCATGTAGTGACATTTCTCCAGAATACTTTCCCAGAGGAGACACCAGCACTAGAGCTGTATACAATAACCCTTGATGGATTCTCCCCACCCCATACTCTGACCTTCCCCTATTGTTTTTGAACTTCTGTAAAATTTTAGCATCACGTGACAAGGATTTCCACAGTGACTACCTGTTCTGCTCTAATGGATCATCTTCAATCAGGAAATGTCACTCAGAATTCCAGGTTCTTTTTAAACCACACATCTTTCACACAATCTTGAGAACAAATAAGAAAAATTATTCTTTTTTTAATCAAACACTTCCCTTTAAAAGACTACATTTATGGTATTACATAAAAATCACAAAATAAGGCTTAATAAGCAAATAAAAAAATGACAGAACAACCAAGCATCACTTTTTATACAAACCAAAAAAACCACTAAACAACCCAGGAAAGAGAGTTTCAGGGGTTTTTTTTAATATTTTCAGTTCATTCGATAAAAGATAGGCTGTTAGGTGCCATTAAATATGCAGGGATGGTGATGCCCAGGCATCCTCATTACCAGCACTACTCCTCAGGCTCCTTTACAACTGCGGGAAGACATTACCAAGAGCCCTTTGTGCCTGCTGGCTTCAGAGGTACGCCGAACAAAAGCAATGGACGGCATATCCTATAAACCAGATCTGAACACCTCAGATAAACCTTCTACTGTGTTTCTGTACAAAGACCCATGCAGAGCAGAATGCAGTTCCTACCATCACCCGGTAATTTCCTTTGAAATCTTTACCACACAGGCAGCATGGTAAGGCAGAGTGTTGAAGATAAGCGCTTTCAAGAGATACTAGAAGACGTAAAGTACAGGCATGGACAAGTGCCTTGTAAAGGTAAGTACCCCCTCTACTGACCTTAAGATGATATCTTCCCAACAGACTAGAAGTATAGCATGTACATTTGTGTGATTACACACACTGTATGGGCATATATGCGTGCACCAATATATTCCCAGAAATGCAAAAGATGAATGCCAACCATTAATATGGCAATATTTTCTCTCTAGAGATGTATCAATATTGGTTTATTTCTAAGGTCTATAGCTAATTTCAACTCTGGGTCATATAAGCTTCATCTAATAGCACACCCATTTATCAAATATGTCATACTACATCACCAAGAAAAAGTGTTGAGCTGCTTTCTAAATCAGCTCCTTTTGCCAACAGTATTTTGGACAATGCCACCTGCCCAAGGAATTATTTCTACTAAGCCATGTCTTAAAGCCCTGTTGGCTGTGGGTCTGCTTCCACTCTTCAGTAAAATCAATGGATACCCTTGACTCCAGTGACAACAGGGTAAGGTTTCATGCTATAAAAATATAATGCCCACAATATTTGTCAAAGCAAGTTCATTCTGAGATCCTCTGTCACCGTGAGGAAAACCCAATTACTGGCTCACTTTAAAACTGAACTGTGGTTTAAGACCAAGTGCTAAATCAAATTCAGTCATATACGGCCTAGGATTTAAATATATATTTTAAAGGGACAGTTAAAGAGCAGTTTAGGCACCACATCCACCCGCTAATTTATGTTTAAAACAAGTCTGAAGCAATCTGATGTATGTGGTATGTTTGTACGTCAGAATGCAATGGTTGTTAGGATATCTGAGGCAGTTTAGTCTCAGGAATATATAACCCACAATCGTCCAGCACTTGCTGAGTCCAATGTGTTCAGAGGAGCTTGTTTAAAGCTCAAGTGACTTTACATAGCATGGAACTGGGTGTATAGAAATACACATTGTATTAAGGTCAGCTAGTTAAAATACATGTGTTCATATCTGGAAGGATGGAGATGGAAGTCATCTGTCCTGATTCAGCCAAGACCTCTGAACTGATTTCTGAAGGACAGTTAGACTAAAAGGAGAGACAGATGCATGTGTAAGACAGTCCAGGATGGTGAAGAGATTGAACACGCCAAAGGAGAAAAGATAATTGCTCAGAAGTTGCATTACTTTGGGCTCTCCTTATATTCCCTCAAAATGCTCCTGGAATTGCCCTGTGCTAGTAAGCTGTTTCCTGAAGTACCAACTGCTCGTTTCAAATTTTAGTTGCATAACTTTTTTAACTCCTAGAATTATTAAATAATTAGAAAATAAAATGTCTGAAGAACACAAGACCAATCGAGACATGAAAATGAGTATAACAACAGCACAGAGTTGTTTTTTAAGAAAAGCATTATTTTATACAAATTTAGGTATCAGTAATAATGAGAATTATTACTTTCATGACTGATTGCTAAAGATTATCTGAATGCCAGCTTTTAAAGATGAGGATTTTTATCAAATTCATACTAGAAGACTTCAGCGGCAAACAATCTGAAACACTTCTATATCAGCAATAGCATAATGTAATGAGAAAGAGCTGATAACTTGTTAAGTCAACATCATCATCTGTTCTGGTACAGGACAAAGTTAAGTGATTCCTGCTATTTCTGTCACTTACCCCAGCCATTCTCTTTTATCACACCTTATATTTGTGTTGATCCCCAGGTAGGTCACTGAAAGCTTTTTTGTCGACAAGAAATCCAGGTACTGAGGTCAGCCCTTCAACATTGAAATGTACAACTAGCAGATAGGATTAATCTAAAACTATCCTGTAGTTCTCTTAACTCCTAAAGCAATTGCTTCATTCCCACTAGCAGCACCTTTGTACACAAGTACGGTAAGCGTTAAGCTTCACAAACCACGAAAACTTGAGATAACGGTGGCTGTACATCAAGGTCCATCAGGTGGTGGATATCAAACTGCTGTTCTCAGTGCTGTGGGCTCCATATATTAGCACTCAGAATAGTTGAATCAGCACACAAGTCCATTTCTTGAAAGGTATTAATCTTTTTAAAGCTGAAGAATTAATAACACAGAGAGAGAGAAAGGGTGAGAGAAATGCAATCTGTTACAGGACTGGGAGAGTGCAAATGAAGATTAGAGCTGTAGTTAGCTGTCGCAAGAGATTGCAGCCTCTGGTGAACAAACCCCCTCAGCTCACTGGCATTTGTCACTCTCCAGCATTCCAAGCTAAATTACATTTAAAATAATTTTGAGCCAGTGGAATTGTTCATAACCTGTGTATAAGAGAATATGAGTGTGACAGGAGGCTAAGAAGTAATGAAAAGGGGGGGATACACTCTTTATTGATTAACATGAAGAAATAGGCAGAGGGGAGCAAAGCAGTATGGATTTTCTAGCTTGTATTAAACTACAAGATAGAAATAACTGCAAGGACAGAACTATCTGTAAAATTTCTGATACTCAGCAGGGCTTTTAAAATAATTTGTGTTTCTCTAATCCCAGTCTTCTACTTGATGTGTTTCAGAAAAGGCAAATGAGGATCAGGAATATGTCTACAGAAGAGACGCAAGCAGGTCAGACGTCCTAATACGGTCAGCAGCTATGCTAAACCCTCCTGGGACTGGAGCTGAAGGGACAGCAACTGGAACCTCAAGTTCAGAAGCCATTTCCTGCTATTTCCCTCTGCTACTGGAATCAACCTATAAAGCAGGATGAAGCCATTTTGGACTTGGGGGTACTGGTGGATGAGAGGCTCAACATGAGCCGTCAGTGTGCACTTGCAGTCCAGAAGGCCAATCGTATCCTGGGCTGCATCAAGAGAAGCATGGCCAGCAGGTCGAGGGAGGTGATTCTCCCCCTCTACTCTGCTCTCGTGAGACCCCATCTGGAGTACTGAGTCCAGTTCTGGAGCCCCTACTACAAGAAAGATATGGATGTGCTGGAACAGGTCCAGAGGAGGGCCACGAGGATGATCACAGGGCTGGAACACCTCTCCTATGAAGACAGACAGAGAGTTGGGGTTGTTCAGTCTGGAGAAGAGAAGGCTCCGAGGAGACCTCATTGTGGCCTACCAGTATCTTAAGGGGGCCTACAAGAAGGCTGGTGAGGGACTTTTTAGGATGTTGGGTAATGGTAGGACTAGAGGGAATGGATTAAAACTAGAGATGGGTCATTTCAGAATGGACGTTAGGAAGAAGTTCTTCACCGTGAGGGTGGTGAGGCACTGGAACAGGTTGCCCAGAGAAGCTGTGGATGCCCCATCCCTGGAAGTTTTTAAGGCCAGGCTGGATGGGGCTCTGAGCAACCTGATCTAGTGGTAGGTGTCCCTGCCCCTGGCAGGGGGGTTGGAACTACATGATCTTTAAGGTCCCTTCCACCCCTGACAATTCTATGATTCTATGATTTTGGGTTCCGAATTGTGCCAGACTGCACAGACTGAGAACTTGAGGCTTGTGCCGGCATCAACACATCGACCAACAGAGGGATGGTGATGCTGGATCCAAGGGATGGCTTCTCAGCACCCAGTGCCACACAGTGCAGTAACAGATTGCGTCAGGTTTCTGCTGCCAGTAGAGCTCCAGGAGAAAGATGTATAGAACTTCCCTTTCACAGCAACCACCCAGCCATAGTGAAATGATGGATGACTTAAAAGAAACAGCCTTCAGCCAGGTTAGTTCATGCCAAATCCCATCAGGATCACTTCTGGGAGTGATTTTCCCTACGCTATGAGGACTCACAGAAATTATATATTTTTATCTTTACTAATACATACTATTGACATACATACATACGGATATTGACCATTTTGTTCATTTGTTTTACCTAATCTGGTTTACAACTTAAAGGATAACCTGCGGTAGGAAAGCCTATACATTCATTCTGTGATGAGGAAAAACTATTGCTACAGTTATGTCCTGTCTTTTATCATAATTTTCTATCCCTTTATTCTTGCCACAGGTAGGAAGTTTCAATGGTGCTACCTGAAAGAGCGGCTCTAAACCCCTCTTTTCATTTGCCTATGTTGCCAGTTGCCAAAGTGTCCCATAAACAGGCCTCAATCTTTTAAATCTTGTTCAAGGTCAGTGGGAGAACTCATGTGGAAGAGTTTGCAATACTGAAGTTTAAATACTTCATTTTAGTCTTAAAAATTAATTTATGAGCAATGTCATAACATAATATAATTGAAGATTTTTGTTACTGTTTCAAAGAACTTGCAAAAATCTGGTTAGAATACAGCATGGCAACTATGTTGTATTGTAGCCTTCATACAAGCTGTGGCCCAAAACACTGTACAAAGTTATATAAAATAATGATTTAAATTACATAATGCAGTTACAAAGACATTGTATGATTAATAAATTAAAGTACTTGATCATAAATCCAATGAGAGAGAGAAATTAACAAGCATAAGTAAGGCTGAAAGATGCATTTTAAGATGGATGTGAGAGGAGATTGAGAATCAGTGAAGCAGACGCAAAAGAAGGTTGGTCCATGCTGGCAAAGCACAGAAAGAGAGTCTTGTGACGAGGAGTTGTAGTTAAGGACAGAAAAGCTCTTGAGAAAGAGGGTGGGAGCAGTAATAAGGGAGCTGGTGCTCCACTGCCTTGTTGCTTATCCTGTCAATTTACCCCTAGGAAATGGGATGAAGTACAGCCAGATTAGACTGGTAGTATTTACAGCAGTCAATTTTGCTCAGATTAAAAAAAGAGTTGGAAGACATGGAAAAAGCAACAGAGTAGGATGATCAGATCTGAGAGGGCCACTGAGACCAGAGATGCCAGAGTGGCAAAGCCAAATGAAGACGGGAGGATTTAGTGAGACAGTATAGAGGACATAGCTGGTTTGCACCTGGCACATTTGTATTCAGAAGGAACAAAAACGGAGTTACTGGAGCATGTGTGCTATAGAGATGACATTGAGAGGCAACATGAAAACATGAAAGGTGATACAAACAGCGAGGTCAATTGGCTGCAGTCAATCGCTTGTTTCAAACTCAGACTATGCACGTCCTAATAACCAAAGTATGAGTCCTATACTAGGGACTCTGAATTGGCTTTTCAAAGAACTGGGACAAAAATTAAAATTAACTGCAACAATTAGCTCAAATACACTATGTCTGTGTACCCAAGCACATTTCTCTACCACTTTCCAAGTTAGCATATTGCTGAGAGGCAAACAAAGCAAGGCTCTAGAGAAAGTCTGAAGCATAAGCAAAGTGATCTCTAAACTAGGTGCTTTACAAAATCTACAAGCAAGCTCCAGCCTCCTCCTCAGGCAAGGAGGATCAGGTAACAAAAGCCTGCAATGAGCTCCAGGTATAGAGACACCAGGACCTTTTTGGAAGTCTGGCATAGTCTGGGCAGTACTATACCGACATGGGCTCTACTGATGCAGAGGCCACTGCGACACTGGTGCCAAAAGGATTTTAAGAGCTCAGATTCATTTCTCTGCAATTTTATGAGAGACACCTTTGGCCTGGGGGCAACGCTGGCTGGGATCAGCACCATCTTCCCATGCCTTCTGCAAAGAGAAATCACTGCTCTAGCAACAAGTATCCCTTTTAATGGTAAAGGCCTCCTTCCCTTTCTAACTGCCCAGGAAGAACATCACCTCTCACCTCACTCATCCTCCCTTCATCTGAAACAGACCAAAGTCTGTGCCAACCACCGCTGATCTATGGGTGACTAATTTACAATATATTTCCATTGGAATGCAGATTCACCATGATTTGACATAAAATAATATCTGAAGTTATGTTAAAAGATGCAGACTAAAAGAGAGCAAACAGAATTTGCAACTGTGCTGCATAGCTCCTTGTGACAAGATACCACGAGTTAACCCGTTGTGGTAAGCTGCAGTGACCCTCCCCTCGGTATAACAATGAAAGTCTGCCACTAAGGTATCAGACCAGTCCTTGCCCCACCTTTCCTCATTCAACATCATATGCTGAAAACATTTTCCAGACAGAGCACCTTGTCTTTGAAGCTAGGATAAAACCAGAACGAGAAAATGGAAGGCGGAAAGATAGGACTTCAACCCAGTTCGGTCTAATTTTTAAACGGAGTCAGTGTTTTTTCACTCTAGATGCCTGCTTACTTATTCAACTCAAGTTCATTCTTAGGGGGATCTTGTCAATAAAGTCAAATCAGGCTTTCTGTGAGCAGTGAGGTTTTTGAGGGTCTTTTTTGAGGGCTTCATTAAAAGCAGACAGTTTCTCTAACCTTTTAGCAGAACCTGTTATCTGATGACGTGAATTAAAGTCTCTCAAATGACTAATAATCATATCAAGGCTGCCATGTCAGCTTGTAGATTTGAATAAGAGGGTCTGAAAACATTTGCATGCCTCGATGTGCCAGTGCTAAGAAGCTAATGTGATAGTGCTGTCATAAAGCACTGGAAAGACATGACTTAATGTAATCTGTCATGTCATATGCTAATCTTCAGCCATTACTTGAGTGCTGTAAGTAAGTAGAAAGCATTTGGGAGAAATCCTTTTCAATTTCTCTGAGTACCACTTCTGCTGCTGGTCAGCTCAAATGGGTTTTGTGCATTTAATGCAGAGCTCAAGTCAAGTTGGTTTAGGTCACACTTAATTAACCAGCACATTGATGGGTTGGGCTGGTACAGCACTATGGAAAATGGGTATTCCTGATACTGCCTAACAAGTAAATATTTCATATGCTGAAGGAAAAAAAAACAAAACCAAAAAAGGGACTTTCACAGTCCTTGATAAGAATGTGTCCTTTCACAAAAACACTGACTTTTTCGCAAGACACTGTTTTCTGTGCCTCACTTACCTTGTTTCTACGTGTGAAGACAACTTAAACAATGATGATTATAAATAAAGACATTTCAATTTGTAACTGCAAACTTTTAAAGCACCTGATCTGGACTTCTCATTTAAACAACAACAGACGAGAAGCAGCTTTAAATGCAATGTACTTTTTAATAAGAACAGAGAAAATGATCAAAGGGAAAATTTCACTTTACTTATTTGTTTTAGGAAAACGACACCAACATTTTTTTAATATACAGCAGGTAGAAGAGGGAGAAATTCTCACGATGCTAAGTACAGCATGTGGGAAGGAAAATGAAACATATTAGTGAGAATGACAGAAATTTCAGGACAATTTTAGCAAAGTGTGAAGGGATTTTGAGTCAACACTTGAAGGTTATTTTAATAATAGCTACAGCCTATTCAAATAAAAGCTTAAGAACCCTGTGCTTTTCGCAGCCGTGAGGATGTTTAGCAGGGCTCAGCAGTTTGCAACCTGCCCCAGCTAAACCTGAAGGCTTTGTGCTCAAGGATTTCAGATCATTTAGATTAGGAATGCCACAAAGAAATGTGGGAACATTACACCCACACCAAGAATAAGAAAACTTTCCTCATTCTGTTTTCTTGGTGGTCACATTGGAATCAAAATCCCACAAAAGTCAGACATTTCACAGACCTACAGGAAACAGAGATAGACAATCTTTGCAGTATTAGGTCATTACGTTCATTCTCTTGCCAATGCTGGATTGTTCCCCATAGTTAGTTCTGAAGTGCTTCATTCAGTCTAAATTTAAAATGACTCATTTTAATAGGGCTTCCACCATTCCCAAAGAAAAAGTGCAAACTATTCTTTCCCTCCAGCATCAAGTGTGGCTGTTCCCCCCCTCAGATCTAAGCCCCTGCCCTGCCTTGCTACAGCACAGAGAAACCTGTATTACCATTTCAAGCCTCAGTTTCCCTTGCTACTAAAACACTTCAGAGTTTCCGATCAAGAAACAATCTTCCCCTTCTGGAGGAATAGCAAGATACGAAATATGCTGTCAGCTCTGCATGGGATGAGTAATGTTTCAGTCTTTCATTACTGGGTTGTTCAATTGTGTTCTCAAGCTAAAGATCTCCTTCCTTCCCATTTAATGGGTTTAATCTTTCAAACAAAAGTCTTTTAGAGATTTTTTCTGAAGTTTCTCATCTGTTGATGACACTACTACAATGAAATAAAGTCCTCTGCCTTTTTCTGCATCACAGAAGTATGACAGCAGGTCTGCCTCCCATTCTCACCAGAAGTACCAACTGGCAAGCAAGGACTTAGAGCAGAGGCAACCACAGGACCTCAAGCCTTCACCAGCTCATCACTGTAGTAAAATGAAGTCTCAGCTCCTGGTGATCTGTCTGGCTTTATGCACCCGAGTACTTTTGCTGTGGAGTAACCCAGGACCAGAGCTAGTCCAACCTTACGGACCATAGTTTTAAAGAGAGTTTCCCCGATTATTGAAAGTCATGTCTACACTCTAGCAGATGTCACTACCATGAAGCTTCCCCAGATAGGCAGCCAGAATATGTCTGCCAGCCAACGTTTTTATATTTCTTTCACTCGTTCTTCATATAGAACACTCATCATTCCAACTTCTTAATGATTTTTCTTAGTGTTCTCTTAACTCCTTCCAAATTGTTGACTACCTTTTGATACAATGGTGTCCAGAACTATTTGTTAAGAAGCTCCTCAGAGCTGTGAAAGGCACTGCGTATCTAGAAAGCGAGGCTGATGCATTTCATTGTCTTGTACTGTATTTAAGGGGAAGCATGCTATTTTATTCACCAACAGATAGAAAGGGGCTATTTTCACAGATGAACAGGCAAGCAAGCTGGACTTTTCAGCTGTATTGACTTGGTTGTCTCATGATCATTGCTAGATGTTTTTCAAAGTATTCCCCTTTTACTAGAGACAAACATCTATTCAAACTCACATTGGGCTTTCTCTTTGCTGCATTAGCTTGAGCTGTAACTCTAGTTTTGCATATAATTTGAGTCCCATCTGCATACATTAGGCAAGTTTTGGTGGAGGACCTAATACATACTAATTCAAACTAAGCCTTGTGGTGAGATGACTTAGCAGACATTTTAAAGCATAGGTGATACTCTTAGACTACTTCCAATGCATCATTGTCTTCTGAAGGCCATCCCAAAGATTGCAGATCAATATTTGGCTCACCTGCTGAGGATACCGTGAAGAGTCCTTGTTAACACCATCTGTGATGGTACTTGCCAACCAGGAGAAGCGTGCTAAAACTACCTACGCATTTCACTTGTGCCAAGATATAGCCAGCCATCAGGAAGAAGCATTTTCAGTTATTGTCAACTGAGTTGGCAAGCTATGACTCAGAATGTCTGTCTGCATGATTACACACACTCAGTTACCCAAATAAAGCAAACAAGGTCTAAGCTAGTTCAAAATTACTATTTATTGGTCTACGGAGTGATATTTATCAAGTGTCACAAAAGTATGGAACATCAAAAAAAGAATGTAAAGGCATCCACTATTGTAAAACCCACTTAGGATTGGTTTACAAAGTTTGTGTAAAGGCATCCACTATTGTAAAACCCACTTAGGATTGGTTTACAAAGTTTGTAATAAACTTTTAAAAGAGGATAAAATGTATCCTAATTTTTTCATGGTTTATGATCAATAGACTATAGGAAATCAGCTCAAAATGACAATATTAAACTATGAATGTTTGTGTGCACCACTGCAGATAACTACCTGAAAGATGTAAATCAATAACATAACAGATGGGAAAAAGACAGATTATTTTTGTATGCAAATGGAATGACTTAAACTAGTACAAATCAGAAATCAAGACTGTTCAGCAAAAGGTTTTCTGAAGGTTATCAAATTTGCATTTATTAGTGATTTCTTCTTGTCATTGGGGGGAACATTAAGACTGGAAAAATACAAAAGTGAGATCCTCCACATTGCTTCCTTTCATACTAATATGATCTCATTCTTCAGAAACATGATGCAGCAGTACCAAAAGGAGACAAAATTTATAGGCAGGCTAAGTAAACTAGGATTCAGAAATAATAAACACCACAAACAGATTATTAACAGACTGACTGCAAAAAGAAGCAATTAAAAGCAGAGAGAAGAATGCAACTGTTTGAAGCCTCCTCAGCCCATGTTAAACTGATTTCCTCAGCCTGACTTTGAAAAAGTCATTTATGGCTTGATCTGTCTGTATCAGAGTGACCACAGTGGAAGGCTCCTTATGGGCTAGCTTTATAGGACTCTGACATCTGGATGAGGAAGACAGATTTGAGGATCCCTTTGTATCTATTTTCCAGTTGAACGATAATTTGCTGATGAGATTTCTTACACTCTGTTAATATCAAACACTAATAAAAAAGTGTTACATTTTCACTGAAACATGATCAGATTTTTTGATACAACACAAGAAATCCTTACTCAATAATCTCACAGCATAAAATTTTTCAAATTAGAAATGAAGAGAGCTGTTACCTCATTTGGGAAACCTAACATTTACCATATCAGATTAATCAGAAATACTTGCACACAAAGAAAGTCTTCCCACCAGTACCACCATTTTCCACAGTAAACTAGACAGGTTGGATATTTGTGTAGGACTTCATAGATGTAGTTCTCTGTTCTCTAGACACATCTGCTAACGTCATTAGGCACAGACACTGGGGTGGGTCCCCCATTTTCTTTGGCCCAAGTTTTGACCTCCCCTGAAAAGATGTATTAAAAGCCAGCGGGCACCAGTTTAGCCCCTTGCTTTTCCATAAGCAACAGGCCCAATGGCAAACAGTCAAAATTTTCCCTTAGAAGCTTGAAGTGGCATTAATATGAGCTTGGGACATTACCAGGTCTTTGAGTACAGAATTTAGACTTTTCTGCTGTAACACTACACATACAAATGTTCTGAAGCTTCCATTACCTGCAGGCTTTTTTAAAAACAGAAGAATGTTTGATTTGGATAGTTGCATTAAATTAGGGGATATTAATGGATTATACCCACAGCCTCAAAAGTAATTGCCAGTTGTCTACAAGTGACTACTTCTATATGAAGGCCAAAATTATCCAAGCAAACCACAAACAGTAATTCACAAGCACTGAACATGTGCTCCCTGTTTATCTTTCTAGGTCAGTGCTTCCAGTCTAGGCAGAAACTTCATTATTTCTCAAATACAATAGATAGCAGTTAGAATTTAGAAACTGGGATTTATTTACAAATGAATGTCCTGTTTTGGGGCAATTGTTGCAGCACAGCCATTCTAGAGGCATATACACACTCATACCCAGACCTAAAATGATTGTATTTGGAAGATAGCAAGAAAAGAGGTACACAGGAAGTTCCTTAGTAGTCCTATTGTAAAGGCAAACAGAAGTCTTCGGATTTTCTTTAGCACAGACTCTTTCACAAACATCCCCAAACACAAACTACAGTATACATATATAAATACATGTGTGTGTGTATATATATATATGTGCATGTACAAACAAAAAACTTGCATATATAGTTTTTACTGTATAATGCTACAAAAATAGACTGCAAAGGGAAATAGAAACAAAGTATTAAAAAAAAAAAAAGAATTTAAGAAGAAAGTTCATCTGAACCTCTTATGGCCTGAAGCATCATAACGTGAATTGCCATTCAGCAGTGCCGACCTACTAGCCAACAACATGATGGTTAACCAACAAGATAATAACCAACAAGAAACCTAAAAAGTGCATCCGAATAGAACATAACAGTTCTGAATTCTGAAGAAAACTAACTAAATAAATATCTAGAGAGAGCTCTTGTTTATGCACAGAGCTTCAAGTGAGATTAATGCACCTTAAAACTTTTACAAATAGCTAACAGGGCAGCTCTGTCCTCACAGGAGCATTTGTATGCGAGTGCTTTAGATAGTAATGGAGCCTGCTCGGACATTCACAACAAAATATTATAACTCCTATTAACTGTGACTGGGCACACACATATTTGGGTCTGATGCCTAATGCTAGACATAAGTTTGTACAAGTCCGCCAAAGCACCTATACCATGCATTTGTACATAGCCTACAAATTGCTCTAATGTCTTCTATGCAAACAGTTATAAACCTGAAGCTGCCTCAGTGGAAAGAAAGTATATGCACCAGCCATCCCTGACTGGGAGTACATCTCTCCACAATACACATACAACAAGCAATGGCTTCTCAGACTTTTTTTTTTTGACTTCTATTCAGTCCAATTTAAAAAAAGCTTTTTTTCTGGTTTTCCCCTCTTCCCCATTTTGTGTCTTCTTTATTTTTTATTTTACAGCATCTAGGCATAATATAGATGAGAAAATGGCTGTATCAACACAGAAAATCATTCTGGACGTGAATATTCAAAAGCTAATGCGTAGTATATTTATTTTCAGAGTAGTTGTAGCTTGAGTGCTCTGAGCATCTTCAAGCACACAGTTACATCTCTAGGACGAAGTCTTACATAATAGGGTAAACTTCATAGTTTAAGAAATAAAAGAGAATTATTGCACAGAATTATTATTTGCACCACTGTTGCTTCCATAACTTCGCAAAACTATCCAATTTTATCTTTGGGAAGCTGACACTTTGAAAAAACTAGCAGAAGTGTGGGTCATGTTATTTGCGTCAATGTTTTGAAATTTCAACATCGATGCTGACTTCTGACAAAGAACCAAGAGGGCCAAAGAACAGGTGGAACAGCATAAGTATGCACTAATAGATCTGAATGTGAAAGCTCAACTAGTTGAATAAACCAACCCATCATATCATCAGAGCAGTTCTGAGAACACAGAGATGCCCAAAGTAAACAACAGAAGATAGGGGTATCTTTCAATAGAAAAGCATCCTTCAAGAAAAGTGGGGCATAATAGCCACTCCCAGGAAGTTCATGATTTCATAAAACAGGCCTCTTGTCAGGATCCTGTTTTTAAATAGGATGACAGAACAGAAATCAAGTTCTAAGTATGCAGTGGTACCTAATTGGAAGAAGTAAAAAATTATGAGGAACAGCATAATGAGACGTGGAAGCCATTTGACCTTTTAAAAATCCAAGTTAATTGATATTAAATGCAGTTTAGTAGAAGTATTCACCTACGAAGGAAACAAAACCTACAAAATGATAAAATACTGTAGTCTGCTGATCAAGGAAAGATTACTTTGAAAATACATTATAATGAAATGATTGCTGGTAGGAAGAGAGAGTTGTTTGTCAGAAAGAAATCAGACAGGCATTCTCATGTGAATTCAGCAGTCTCCAACCACACGGCTATGGTTAGGGCATAACGATCTAAATCCCATTTTATTTTAGGTATGAAATGGGATCCCTGTGTTTCTGAGATGTTAGGGTCTCTACTAACTGAGCCAAAGTCAACTTCTTGGATGGTGAAACAGTGTTTCTAAAGGATTTTAGACTTGAAAACAGCTGTTACTAAAGAGCTGTTCAGATTGATGAGCTTTGAGTCAAATTTTATCTATACAGAAGACTCGGAAAAGGATTAGTCCACACAGAAGAACCAAACACCTGCCTATATACTGGAATGATCATACAGTCAGAACTTCATCCCTAAAAGTATTGCTGGAGTTCACAGCTACTACCATCATTATGGCAGCTTTCCACATTATGTTTTTCTGTTTTGCGTGCCATGTGATCACCTGCAGAGTAGGCAGGGTGGGTTTATTCTAGCCAAAAACCTATAGTCTAATTTGATTAATATGGACCAAAACCACTTAAAAAAAAAACAGGACCACAACAATTAGGAACACAGAACTCAAACCTTAGAAAGTCAGTATAAAGGGGGAAAAAAGCAAATATTCTACCAAAACAGAAAACAAATGGAATACAAGGGGAAAACACAAAATATTGTAAGTCTCAAATTCTTCTCAGTGACTGTACTTTGGGGTCCTCATTTGGCAGAATGAATAAATTTTTATTTTCCTGGAGCTGAGAGTCATTTTTCCTTCTTTCCCTCTCTTTCTACATCTTTGTACTGCTTTTGGCATAACAGAGAAAACAAAGTTAATAACGAGAAAGGACTAGATTTCTTTAAAATGTTTTACTGTAAATTGTAATTCAGCTTTAAATGGACTCTTGTCAGTTAGGGAATTGGTCTCAATTATACTTTTTCTGAATGTGAAAACACAAAGTGTGAACTACAAAACACGACTTTATTTATCAGCATTGTATTAACTGCCTTATGGGATCTCCCCTTTCTTTTCTATTCCACCCTCTTTGGAGTCCTTTTATTGTTATGGTACCATACCTCAGGATTGCTGTTTTGCTGAAGACTCTTCTAGAGGCAAGAATTGGGAACAAAAGGGACAAGGAAAGGGAGGAAGAAAAAATCTTAGATTCATGGCTTAGTCTGTGTGATTATGTCCATATGCTTTCCCCCCCTCCCCTTCCTGCTGCCTTCTGCCAACTAAACTTTAAAAAAATATATTCAGTTTCTGCTATTGTATCAAAATGTCTCAGGCAGTTCATCAGTCTATCACAGCTAATACTAATTTTAGTCTTTAAATAAAAAGTGAATACTTTTTCTCCGACTCTTACTATATATACATACTGGTCCTAAAAAATGCCTCAAAATTCACTTGAAAGTACTTTGACTGACGTTAGCATTATCTAGAGAACTCAGTTCCTGTAGAATATCTGTACATGTAGGTGCTACTAGTCTTCTCTTGAAAAGGACAGGTTGTTTATATTGAGTGTCATTCATTCACTTNAAAAGCGGAGAGAAATGTAGAGTGGAGGGTAATCACACTGCTGATGTATGAAGGAGGAGGACAAAGGAGGACAAGCAAATTCCCCATATCATCAGTAAATAGATGGGCTCCTCTTGAGGTTCACTTAGGGGAATAGAATTTTCCCCTTTNACTTTAAAAAAATATATTCAGTTTCTGCTATTGTATCAAAATGTCTCAGGCAGTTCATCAGTCTATCACAGCTAATACTAATTTTAGTCTTTAAATAAAAAGTGAATACTTTTTCTCCGACTCTTACTATATATACATACTGGTCCTAAAAAATGCCTCAAAATTCACTTGAAAGTACTTTGACTGACGTTAGCATTATCTAGAGAACTCAGTTCCTGTAGAATATCTGTACATGTAGGTGCTACTAGTCTTCTCTTGAAAAGGACAGGTTGTTTATATTGAGTGTCATTCATTCACTTTCATCTTCACCCACACAGAAGAAAGTGCCAAGATCAGGGATCAGACCTTTGACCAATCTGACTTTCCCCACAGACTAAGGAAGGTTCAAAAGAGCAATAGAGGAAGTCTGACCTATCCTTGTTCTGTGAAACACGCTGTAAATGCAAACTGTTAAGCAGCATGGCTTCACTACTCAACCCATAAAGGACAATATTAAAGAATGAAATGAATTGTTTTCTAGACCAGCCCTTGTCTCTTAAAAAGATGATCCATTGCTTTGATAGAAATTCCAATATTACACCATCATAAATGATCATATTAAATTTGTAAAGAGAAACCGAAATGTTAACTGAAGGTGGAGTAAGACAAGTAAGACACTAGCTAATTGGACTAGCAGTATAGTTTGTATTATAATGCTAAAAAGAGGAAGGTACACTCTGAAAGACTAAGCCAGCCAGAAAACACTAAGTACAACGAAGAATATCTAGTCTAAGTTTGGCGACATATTTCTAATGATGAAATAATACAAGTATGAAATAAAATGGTTAAAAGTATTAGAAATAGCCCACTAGACTTTTTAGCCCCCAAACAGCTTTGAAAATCTGATCTATTTGCACTTTTAAAAATTTTATCCCAAAGCTTTCTACCAAAATATCTCAATACAAAGAATGCAGACCATACATCTCCAGCTTTATTGCTGTCAGTTCTAGAGCTAGGTAGTTTTCCTTCAGTCTTAGAACCTGCAATGTAGCAAATAAACATGATCTACAGACTTTTTTAAATTTTGAATTAATGATGATGTTTTGGTTTGGGGTACAAATACTCAAGATAGGAAGTGTAAAATAATGCACCAGGCCAAAGAAATATTGCCTTGAATAGTAAACAGAAGTAAACTAATGTAATCAGAATGAAGTTGGAAGCGTGCAGACTGTGGACGTTGGAAGTGAGNAAAAAAAAAAAAAGCAGCCTTTTTTCCCCTATAATAAAAATGAAAGTTCATGACTGCTAGGAAAGGCAAGTATGGCAATGGATAAGTCTCTTTATTGACCGGAGATGTTTGCAAAAGC
>VYZM01015009.1:50860-80100 GCA_013398915.1 Dromas ardeola | reverse complement strand
GCTCGAAGCCAGTCGTTGATCTGAGACCCTATTGACTTGTCATTAAATGCTGAATAGAACTGTCTAAAGTCAGCAACAAATATTACATTTGGACAAGCTTCCAGAATCTTAGTTGGACAGCCATGTTTGGAGTTGTACTAATACAAAACAATGAGTATGGTACCATAAGTAAAAATACAATAAGTACAGAAGCATATACTTGGATGACGTTATATCCCTTTCATCTAGGGAAGAACTGGAGTAAGAAATTAATTTAATCCCCAGCATTTTAATTTTATTTTCACCTGAAAAAAATATTTTATTTAGTTTTATAAAAAAAATAAAGTTGAGTGCCTTCCCCAGGCGTTTAGTGCCTTTGACATTACTTAAAAACCAACAGGTAGATGAAAATAGATCAATAATAACTCCCAGACAAGGTTTTTTGTTTAGCAAGACTGCGAAATTACGTACTAGCCTCCATTTACCCATTTATTTGTTTATAGTACAATATTTTAATATTGAGGGAGTAGCAGATAAAAGTGGCATAATAATATTTCAGGATTACACCACCTGTGGGAGACAGCTCAAAAGGTCTATTTGGTAACCTTGCTTTTGTGGGTATGACCTTTGTATGAGTTTCTATACAGAAATGCATATTATCAGTTCTGCATTTTAGTAGCAAGATCTCGGGACTGTTTCCAAAAACTGATTACTTACATCGAACCTTTTAAAATGAAACTCATTTTGCTAGGTATATTTAAATATTCTTTTTGATTCAGGCAATATTGCTTTCAGAAGCAACTAAATCATTCATGTTCTCACCATTTCTAATTTGCAAGACCTAACAAATCTCGCTGTGAGAGAGGAATTCTCAGATTTTATGCCCTATTTGGTAACATGTGGAAAATCAGATGCAGTGAGGAAATAGACAGGATTGTTTCCAAATATTTGATACAAATCCAAAACCCCTCAAGCCTGAATTTATTTGGCAGAACAAACAATAGGAGAATAACATTGCCAAGACCCTGCTGTCTATTCCCCTGTGTGCTTAATTATTTTTGGTTGTTGATTGCTGTTGGAATTTTTTTTGTTTGTTTGTTTGTTTCTAGAGCAAATTCACCGAAACAACTGCTAAAGCTGTCAATTCGTTTTACAGAAAGCTGTGGATTTCTAATACTTATGTCATACTAGGCAAAAAAATATCAGTAATGTCCAATTAAGCAATTTCAAATGTTATTTTCTTAATCCATGTGAAAATGTCATGAAAAAGAAAAAAAAACAAAGTCTATGATAATTTTTCTCCTCTAGTCTTCCACTGTGGAAGTGGAGCCTCAGATACACAGGCATCCATGAATTCTGTTCAGATGGACTGCAGCTTTGGCTTCCCTTCAGGACCTGTTGTCAGATGGACTACTAGAAATGGCCATAGAAGAAAATCTTTTGTTATTAAGTGATCAGAACTTAATGCTAAGGACAAACAATTCAGATTAGACTATAATGGCACATACCTTTGTAGTTACTGTGAGTCTTTGTAACAGGAATTTTAGACTCTGAACATCTCGATTTGGAAAAAAAATGCATCATTAACTTTACTGAGACCCTATTTCTTTGTGAATACAAACCCACTTTCAGCACTGGTTCAGCTCGGTCTCTTTTCATATTCTGAACAGTCTAAACAAGAGTTGATCCTTGCTACGGTAGTTGTCTCATTTGTTATTTTGACCTTTTATGAATGCTAATTTTACCTGGAAAAATAAAATATCTAGTGCTCAGGTTGATACTATTAGCATAGGATTTACTTTCAGATCTTCAGAGTAGGATTTGGAATGAGAAGCATCTTTTCTGCATATAGGCACTGGTTCAGTTTCTTTATTTTTTTCTGTTATGGTAGTGTTGATGTTGGTATCTACAATGAGAGGAGCTGAAAAGAAGAGAAGGCACAAAGACTGGGTTGCAATGACATCTACAGAGTAAAGTAACAGCAACAAGCAGCCAATAAACTTTACAGTGGAAACACAAAGCTAGATGAGGTTCTCAAAATACCCACTCCTCATGAAAATTTTAGAAAGAACCCACAAAGAAAGCGCTACTTGAACATCTGGTAAGTCTTGCATTGTGCGGAACTTCTGGATCTGTTGCCAACCATCCCAAATGAGAATGAGTTAGATACACTACTGTTTGTTTATCTCCCTTCATATTAGATGGGGAGAAAAATCAGACTGTGCTGCAGATGCTGCTGTGGCCAGTAATGGGAGGTGCATGATTGAAGGACGAATTATGTTCAGCATTTAAGAAATGGTGTCATCCCACCTCACTTACAAATTCACGTGGAAGAAAACATTGATTTTCATAAACATCAGATTCTTTCCTAACTGTGCCTGACCACCTCCTTCATTCCATGTGAAGAGCCTTGAGGCAAGCCTTCAGGGTCCGATCTATGTCAGAGCACTAGCAACAGCGAAAGCCCATGCAAATAGTGGCGAAGTCTGGTTTAGTAGCTCTGGCAGGACTGGGACCTTATACAGAATCTGCTCTGTGGTCATGGTAAATATGAAGAAGCCAAGCTGAAGCAAATTAAAAAAAAAAAAAAGGTTTTGGATAGTCCCTCCGAAAACATTTTAAGACTGTGTTTTAATATTTGTGAAATTATAAGATTTAGTTATTCCAAATATTTTTCAAAAGAAGATTTGTCTCCTAGTGAGTTGTGTAAATCTCTTAATGTTTTAATTCTTTTCCTTTAGCAGGGGAAGAAAAAAAAAAAGAGGCCACCACTTATTTTATGTAAAACATCACAGAATATTTCTCCTTAAATCTAAGTACAATTCTTATACTTTCTGGAAATTAAAGAATTCCTGCTGCTTATAAAATAAGAATGTAGCAATCAGCTAAATTCAATACTCCCAGTCGTATCTCTTAGACTTGTCTTTATGCTGTGCACAACGTTCTAATTTTATCAACAGAAACATAAGCATGTTGTCAATGTGTTCTGTAGTAAACAGTTCTGCATATGCATTTAACATTGTGGCCTGTGAAACCTAAATTTCATTGTTTAGTGGATAGCAAACAGGAAATTGTAACTTCTACAATAAAGATATGGTATTCCGATTTAAATAATTTACCTTGCAAATAAAATTAGTAGGTGACACTATAATATTGTGTTTTTAAAACTATTTAGAAATGACATAATGTTGACATTAAAAGATTTTATCTAATATAGATCCCATTTATGAAGTTTATGAGTTGTTTTTCAGATTTTTTTAGGGACTGTTTTTTTAAGGGACTGCTAGCTATATCAGCTGTGTATGTGCATGTGTGTGTGTAGAAAAACCGCACTAATTCATGGAGCTATTTAATCTGAGTGGAAATAATTACAGATGGATACTGAAAATTATTAGAGAAAAGTTAAAGTTATCTTTAGTCTTTAGAGAGTAGCTGAAGTGGTACAAATAGGAAGCAGATAAAAAAATTACGTGAAACAAAAATAAGCTGATTTATTTTAATGATTATCTCTTCACTCTGATTTTTGACATTTTAATTTCTAGATTGCACAAACTTGTATGTTCAAAGCATTTCATGATGCACCCAAACAAATGTTGTGCTGAAGCAGTTGTCATCCAATTCAGTACTTTTGTAGCTGTTAGAAATGTATTAATTAATAAATTACTAGATCTACAAATGTACAAAAACACAGAAACACCCTAAATAAAGCATTTCTATGAAAGCCATTCATATTATGAATAAAGATATATAACTTTTTTTTCCCCTTTCATATATAAACAGCCCACAGAAGCCTTGTTTCCTTTTGATGAGGGGTTGCCTCCCTGCAGTGTTCTTTCTGAAAAGCACAGAGGTATTTTATAGAAATAAAAGTGAAGTAACAGAAGAACAGGGACGCAATCTACAGTTACGAAGAAATTCCCTGTAGAAGACCAGATTTTTAATCCTTCAGCTGCTGTAGCTATAAGTGACTGCCCTACATACTCTGCAGTCTTGAAGCCATCTACCCTTAATACTGGTTGTGGTCCTCCTTCCTGCATGATATGAGATCTGCTACATGTTTCAGGGGTAGAACTTGTATCTAATTTCAGCGTTCTTTGAGTGGAATTGGAGCAGGAAAAGTGAATGCTTGCAACCTAAAGCAAGTGAACAAAGACTGAACGCCTCTTTCAGTGGATGCCAACCTATTACAAGGGCCAGTGAATAATGGGTTATAATTTGTACCTATAGCATGACTATATTTTAGTCCTTCACGGTCTTTTGAAATTACTTGGACTTAAAATAAAAATTGATTGTTGAAAAAGTGTTTCAATTCATCAAATCTATCATACAAAGTTAACTCTAATAAGCAACCCTTTAGAAAGGCACCAGTACCTATACACAGAAATAAAAGTGATAATCCAAGAAGCAGTTTCAAATGACAGTTTTGACTTTCAACTGTCTAGACAGATGCTACGACCAATGCTAAGACAAATGCTAAGATTCCTCATTGTTTAAAGCAACAGGCATTTACAGGCTACTTAAAATGGCACAAGTATTTTTCACACTGAGGTGAATACAGTTGATGAAAATAATGCTCTTAATTGATCCATATTTTGGGAGTGAGGAGAATGCCTTTTATCACCAAACAGGGCTTTAAACAGATTAAGAAATGCAATAAAACAGGACCCCAAACCACTCACATCATCACGCGTTTACCCACAATTTGTTAGTTCATTAAACTTACTTAAACTAAATTACAACGTTAGTTCCATATGGAGCTGAGAGGCTTGACAAACCACTGAAGAAAATAAAAAATATAGCCAATGGCAATTAGTTGAGAAAGACAGACAGCCAAATAAGGAGATGAAAAATATGGGTTATGTTTGTTCTACAAAGTAGCCAGCTATAAGTTGCTTCAGTCATTTTAGTCCCAGGAGAACCAAAATGGCCTCCGATGATCTAAAACCGCAAGACTGAGTTAATTCTTCAAGTTCCTTTTTGAACCAACACATGCTTTTCTTTTTATCTCTCCTTGTGATTTCTTGCCTCAGAGATACCTATTTAGCTTGAGACTAGAAACAGTGCCCTGACAAGTTATAGGTCAAAACACTAATAGTTTAAATAGTTTAAACACACTTCTTAGATAGCTTTTAAGTGGTCATTAACTCTTTCAGTACCAGCTAATTTCAAAATGATATATGACAAAATATTTAAACAGTGCATTTCCTTTAGCTTTCCCTTCTCCTAAAAATTTCTTTTATAAATACTAAAATTTCATTTAAAAATTTGCAGCAATGATTCTTTCTACAATAAAACCAGAACCATGTTCTAAGATATGGTTCAAGATAAGTTCCCACTTATTGAAACTGAAGATTGAGTGGTCTTTGAAGCAAGATATAAACCACATATTCCACTGCTTTTGACCTTACTGAGATAGAATTCACAATGTCAATACCTAGAAAATAAAAAAAAATAAAAATGTCTTACGCTACTAGAAGATTCATTACACAAATTGCAAGGCAGCAGATAAAAATTTTGTGGAGCAACTAGCATGTTTTTATACATTATTTTCATCAGCCACAGTTGTTCAGTGAAGTTGTGTTTCCTTTTTTTTTTCCTCATAGGCTTTGTGCTGTTATTTTTCATCATTTACATTTTGAAGGACTTGCTTGAAAAAAAGACTTCATTTTTTTTACACTACTGCAGAAATTGCATAAAAATGTAAGTAGTGAAATGATTACAATATTTTACCTTTTTACATGTTTTTCTTTAAGATTGCAGTGCTTTATATTGCATTTTTCATTGCCAGAGGCAATCTAAAATACCTGTCCCTTCCTTATCACTGATCATTTAGACACAAACGGAATAGTTTCCTCTAAAGACTCCCTTAAATTATGAATCAGAAGGCTCTTTTACTTGCAGTAGATTTTTAGATGAGTAGGTCAGATGGCAGATATACTTACAGTTGAGGTACCGCGCTTCCAGTCATACTGTCTACAGAAGCAGTTACCTAAGAAGGATATAGAATTTAGCTGGGAGAGGAAGGCTGAAAGATGCATATTATCAAACCATGTTCCTGTTGAAGTTAATAATTATTTTACCATTAAACCAGTGAATATTATGAGCAATGTTGACTGGTCTCAAAATTCCTGCATAAGTTATTTTCAAAAGCTATACAGATTTTTAGAAAATACAGAAATTAGACTAATAGGCATATATATGTGAATATAGCAGCTCTAAAATCTTAGAGACAAGACCAGCAACATCAAGTTACAGATTTAGTTATGTCTTTACTAATTTAAGCCAAAATCTACTAAAATCAAGATAGATAGCACAACTCAATTTTAGTAAAGTTTATGAACTTCTTGTGTTACAGGTCCATACATATAGATTTTTTTACAGAAAAAAAGCTAATGCATTTGCATGGAATATAGAGTTATCTTAATATTTGCCCTTTTCAGATCAACGAAAGTACTTCTGCACATCGTATATGAGAGTGGGGTGTCAGCATCCACCATTTTAAGAAAGAATATTCAAGCTTCATATATATACTGCAGCTGTGTAGCTTAATTGTGAATCTTGAACCAATGGAAGGGTGAAGATACTTGAACATTTTTTTCATACTTATATAATATTTCACAGAACTTTCTAAATATAAATTATTATCTAGTGCCTGCCAAGGATCAAATGGAAAGCACATATGTATTAGTTAGTGCATTTTATTTTTGTGAATTCATCAGAATGAGTTAGAAACTCAGACAAAATATGTGACAAACCACGGTATTCTGTAAGATCATTGGCTAAAAAGACTTTTTTCCTCTGTATATGTTTGTATATACTCTCATTTTTCTAATACATCCAGTGTGATTTCATTGTCTCTGTACCTGAGTTTTGCAGTAAAAATATTTTACCTTTCACATAATAAACAAATTCCCTGGCAGTATCAGAGAGCTGTAATAGAATCAATTGTGAAAAAAATACAGAGATTCTGTATACAGAAAAAAGTCTTTTCAGTAGTATTTTGATTCTGATCTACCCCACTTTTGGAAAGAGAATATTTACCAAGAGTAGTGCAAGAATTCAAATTTTTACAGTACTGAAAATGAAGAAAGTCTTGGCTTTTCATTGCATTTGTCAGGCGTGGCAATTGAGTGAAGCTCTCTCAAAATATTAAAGCATTATAGTACTTAAACATACCTGCCCTTAAAAACAAACAGACAGACAAACAAACAAACAAAAAAATAACACTCCAAAACCATCAAAAGATACCCCTGTACTCAGGTATGTGGCACAAAAAGTAAAATTAATTGAACTCATTAACTGAATTAGTTACTCGTTCTCACCCTCCTCTCAATTGATTCTCCTGGTTCAGGGTGGAGCAAAGCCAGCTTCCTGTTCCGGTTGCCGTGGCAACCAGGGTCAGCTGACTTGGGTGTTTACCCCGGGGAAGGTCAGGTGACCCAAACTGACCAATGGGGTGTTCCGTCCCATCCACCAGGCTCAGTGTAACAGCTGAGGGGTCGGAGGGAGCAGGTTGGCTCCTTTTGAAGGAGTCAATTCCAATGGCTCTCTTTTGTCAATGGCTGATGTCTGAGGAGGACCCCATCAGCTCATCTGCCTTTTGATCCCGGTCAGTGTGTTCCAGTTCCCATTTGTCACTGAGTTCAGTCTGGAACTTTCCCAGTGCCTGCCAGTGACATCCCCCTGGGAGCTTGATCTGGGTTTGTGTATATTTATTTATATTGTATCTATTTCATTATTTCTTTTTTTAATTTTATTATTAATATTTCATTAAAGTAGTTTAGCTTTTTCTAAACTCACAAATCTCTTTATCTTTTCTCTTCCTCTCCTTTGAGTGAGAAGTGGGGGAGAGCATCTGTTGTCTTGTCATTGGCCAACCTGGCCTAAACCATGACATTGATGAAATTTTAACCAGATTCTTCTGCCAGCACCTTTGATCTTTGTATGAGGAAAAAGTAATTTGACCAAGGCTTTGTGAAGCTATCTTATTAAGTATCCTCAGTGAAAGTGCTATGTTATTTGCTCCAAGATAATTCAGAACCTAAATTTTAGACTGTTACTGATTATTTAGTAAGTTACAATAACAAAATAATGATTTATAAGTGACATGAAAATGCACCGTATTAACCTTTGCAAAATACTTTGAGAAAATGGTTATGAAAGGCTCTATGGAAATAGAAGTACTAATTGATCTTAATGGATTCTCATAGAACAGAGAGACAGCACGTACTGTAATTCAACAAATTACCTGCTGTTTCGAAGTCTGTGTTGTGCTGGAGTGGATGGATAAGCCTTTAGTAGAAAGTGAGTTAAATATCATTTCTTGATTAACTATCAAGATAGAGTATGATTTTTTTCCAAAGGAATGTCTGCAGTGACAAGGCTGCAGTCTTTCTGATCTTTATAGATATTGTCAGAGTACAACAGGCACACCTATACAGCTAATTTATGGTCATTACAGAAAAGCTACAGTTACTGAAGCAATTCAGTTAAATGATTTTATATTTTGGGGGAGACAAGTCCAATAAACATGATAAAAAAAGTTACCTTGAAAAACTTTTCTGAAATGTTTATAATCTTTGCTAATACATAGTTTCTCAAACTATGTGCCTCTGCCCTTTCCTGAATATATTACAGACAGGCTTGTCAGTCTTCTGTATGCTGATACTGTACTCCAAAACTCCAAAAGCCCATTTCACATCCTCTATCCGAATTCTTTTCCACGTATTCAAAACAGGCTTTAAAAAATAGCAGAGGCAAATATTTGTCAATCTTCAGTCTCACAAGGCACCAGAAAAGCATAAGCACCTCTGCCACTTGTAGTCACATAGAGGTTGCTCCACCCTCTAATTTCTAAGAGATCAGATATAAGATGTGTAGGCCCAGCTTTAAATGTCAGGAAACAGAAACAGTTACCTTCAATAACACAAGTGAGCTTTAGAAAAGCATTTCCTAAAGAAAGACATGTTTATTGTGTGGAGGCAGAATAGTTACCATTGTTGGTCTGCGGACTCAAGAGATTTATTCTGTATTCTTTTACATTTACATGTATTTGGAAGGTGGTGTGGTTATTTTCTTTTTTTTCCCCTATATGCAACACAACTTCTTCTTTGAGCGTTTTTTGTTTGTGTGGGTTTTTTTATGGAGCACATTTCTAAAGGATATGTCACTCCTAAGATGTAGAATATAATAAATAAAACAGAAAAATACCAAATTATTCAAGCTAGCTTTGTGTAGCATGAAAAATGTTTCTCTTCTGGATTTTATTTTGGAATAGATCTTTAAATTATTAGGTGGAAGCCACTGAGAAAGTAAAATGAAGTATTTCCTCTGTACCTGAAACTTCCTAACTTGTTTAATACTTCGTGAAGCATAAAAATTGGACCTGCAGCTGTGTAGATACCTTTACATGAGTTGCAAAGGTATAGCATAAGAAGACAATGCATGTAGTTGTACAGAGAATTGTTTGGTGTCCTCTGATCCTCCCATAATGGAGTAGATAATGAGCATTCTATTAATTTTCTAAAGTGGTTCATAATTATGAGACTCTTTCAGACTGTACCTGGGCACTTGACTTAGTCATAAACTGCGGAATTTAAAGTCAAGATCTGAATGAACAATTTGTCACTAAAAGACTACACTCGAGAAGAGTGTAGAAAAGGTCATCAGTACTCCAAATCCTTTTCCAGGAGGACTACAGTGGGTTTTTTTTTCCCCTCACTCTTAGGTCCACTTCCAGCATGTTATCAAACATAGAAAAATGACTTGTACTTTCTTCAGTTGTTCACAGTTCCATGCAAATTTACCATATAGATCATGTTTTACACATCTTTGGTACTTGTTCTTTGGATTTCTTTATTACCACTAAAACTGCTTTTACTGCAGTTCCCAAGGTTGCATCTCTTTAATAACCAGGAAGTGACCATTGGTTAGCTGCTTAAAACGCCAGGAACTCCATTATTACCTTGTGCCTGTACTTTCAAGGCTTCTACTGTCACACCATGGAGAATACTCCAGTATGCTGCATATTATTCAAGGTTCATAGATAGTTCATTCTGTACAGAAGAAACAGTTGCTATTACTATCTATGAGTTAAAAAAATACCTAGAGCAATAGGCAGTATGTGGCAATTGTGCAACAGCTAAAACAAGGTAAATAAGTTATCTGTACCATAGATAATTTTTGTTACAGCTAAATAAGATAAAACACAGATAGGCTCACGCAAGTTTTAAAAAAGTCTGATAAGCCTTATGGCCTCTGTTTTTAGCTTAATGTAGTACTATATTTACTGGGTTGCTAGGCTACATATGACTATGGACATATGAGCTATTATATTTTACTTTTTTTAAAGTAGTATTTCCACATTCAACAAGCTGACATCCAAAGGCATTTTAAGAGCACAGAGGAAACAGAACTATGAGCACAGATGGTCTTACCAGGTGTCAAGATAATTCTTCTCAAGGACCAAACACTTAACCTGAAAGAAGATAATCTCTTCTGAGTGGCAATAAAGACCACTACCCTGCCGTTTCACAGAACGTTTTCATCTGATGACCTACAAAAGACAAAAAAAATATTTTTCAGTTTCTCTTTGCATTTATCATTCTTCTAAGCCTTTATTTGCGGGGAAAAAAAAGTAGCATAGTTATTTGTTTCCTCTGTAAACAAAAGTTTTCGTAACATCAGCGTGTGATTTATTCACAAGGTCTCATCAACTAAAAGAGGAAATAAAATCTGAACTTCAGGAAGCATGAAGTTTGTGACACTCCTAGATCTTGCAGAATTCAAATTTGGCATCTTTGATCTGTTTGTGGATTAAACCTATCCGCTTCAAATGAAAGCTCTCTTTTTTTTTTTTTTTTTACTTTTTTTAAGTAATCTAGGAATCCTGCCTTTACACAAATAGGATATTTCATGTCACTTTAGAATGCTCCCACCAACTAACAAGAACACTTGAGACAAAACATAGCTTAGACACGAAGTCTCTCCTGCTGACAGCCATTTGCTTCAGAATGAATTGTCTCCTTTCCTACCACATTCGCAGAGCTCTTGTTGGCCATACAAGGTAAGTAATTAAACGTCCATCCAATGAAGCAGAAAGCAGCTAACTCCACAATCAAGCAACATCTGATAATAGCAACAAAAGCATTTCATTATTAGAGCCTACTCTATTTGATTTCAAGGTAGTTCCATCTGTTTTCTGCTCATGACTGGAAGTCTTGTATCTGATCAAACTTTGGTTTGACTAATGAGAAAAATTTCCAGTTTCAATTACCTTTTAAAGCCATAAAGAGACAAAGATTTCTTAAGTCTTCTGAGAACACATTTGGTACCAAAATATCCTTATCCTTCTTTTCACTGCTTTTCACTGGGAATTTACCATTGAATCCTATGATAAAAGAACTATGTTCTCAGAAAATATGGCAAAATCTCAAATGAAAATGAGGAAGGCCAGTTGAAAAAGTAATGACACATAACAGTTCTAAGCAATTTGAGAAACTGGTCATAAACCAGAAATAGCATCTTTCCATAAGATTATAAATGTATCAACAATTTGCACATTATCATTATTGTAATTGTTACTATTACAAATCTGGTTTGTTTAATGGTACTGAAAAAAGAGATTTTTCTAGTATCAAATTGTGAGTTTAAACAACTTCATGACATAGGAAAAATAAACCATAGGGATATGATTCTTAGTAAGAGGTGCCGTTTAATTCAGTTTTATGTGTGCATAGATTGGCTGATTTGCCACAAGCTTTAACTGTAGGCAGAGGTAACATACCTCTGTTCCTGCTTGTGAATACATGCCCTCACTGTGTGATTACTCTGGTAGCTCTTCCCTATTCATTTAGAGCTCTGTTGAAGGCAAATCCATAGTTTATAACATAACCAGCTTCTCTGAGGATCACCTGCACACGAGAAGAGACGTTATATCAGATCCTCTGGATTTCTAAAAAGCCATCTAATTTCCCTCAGTTTTAAATCCAGATTGCCTAAATAATACGACTTCAACAGCGTATGCTTCAGGGAGAAAACATACAAGGAACCTTTCTTCTACTACAAATCTGTATTTCAATTAAAGGTACTCTGATAATTCACAAAATAACAGTTTAAAACTGGTGGTATCCCCAAACTTTATTTACAAAACTTTCCCTAGTGTGTTTCAAAATTATAACTGCCAGTCTGTTATTAAAAAATAAACATCCCTACCTTGAGGCCTACCTAGAGCTTCTCATTAGACTTTGTAAAGTCTTCATATGTACACAAAGGAGCACACGTGTAGAGTTTATATTTTACATAATCCCCATCTGAAGGGACGGAAGAAATTCGTTCAATTCTTGATAAAGTTCTTGATAACAATTTAAAAGCAGCTTTTACAAGTGGTTTTGCTAAAGAACACACATTACAGAAGAGGGAATGAGCAAAGAGGTCAAAAGTGGATTGATAATTACAGTGTACTTAAACATATCCTGCACTTAACACCCCAAACCAGAGGAGAACAAAAGGAAGAAATTTTTCCAAAGGACTGTTTTCCATTAACCGCCCCCCCAGATTATCAAAAGGAAAACATTGATCAGAATCATGCTAATTCTGACAACATACATGTGCATTGTGGAAAGAATTGAAAGTAGTTAAAATTAAGTGCTTAATTTCGACATTTTAAAATATATTTAGTTTCCTTAGAAATACTCTCATTTTGATGTCTGCTTTCTCATCTAGAATAGTTAAAATGTGGAAAAAAAGGGTAGTGATATACCTATTTTTTACTGATTTTTGTAATCGGGTATCTCTGGCTTCTTGAATATCACATATAATTAATTTTACATATTGTTTACATTCTTCAAATGGTCAGGTAATTGTTTGCTCAATTTATGTCTGCATGCTTTTCAGAGGTAATTGTGTCCTGTTTTGTTGAGGATGGTGGAAAGCAATTTCTTAGTCTAACCAAAGGAAAATGAAAAGTACATGTCTGTATAACTTCATAAATAAACTTAATGTTCATATGTGATGACTGTGCTTATATTCAGCATTATTTTATTTTTTGTTATCCAAGCAAGTTTATTAACAATGTACTTATATTTGCAAGATAAAGTCTTTAGAGAATTTGAAGATGGATGGTTAAGATGCCATCACCACTAGTTCTACAAGGAAGCACGGAGACACTATTTTCAGCATGCTTTAAATGTTGGTATAAGGGTATGGTAATAAAGCATATTGACTCTTAGCCTTACTGGAAGAAAAATTTTGACCTGGATAAATTAGTAACTGTAGACAAAATCATTTCAGTGTTCTGCTGTTTTACCTTTGCATCAGTGTTCAACTGTTTGCTTTGGTTTTGAAAAATAAATAGATTACGATTATGTAAAAAAAAAAATGATTGCTACAAAACTTTCTTTTTAGAGCAAAATTAGAGACATTGACAGTATCAGCATGACTATTCCATGCTGAATTCCCAGTTGTCCTGCAGATTATGTTACAGAACCTGAGCCAGCCATGCGCACCTGCAGCCCAACAAAGCCAATCACATCCTGGGCTGCATCAAAAGAAGCGTGGCCAGCAGGTCGAGGGAGGGGATTCTGCCCCTCTACTCTGCTCTGGTGAGACCCCACCTGGAGTACTGTGTCCAGCTCTGGGGGCCTCAGCACAAGAAGGGCCTGGACCTGTTGGAATGGGTCCAGCGGAGGACCACGAAGATGATCCAAGGGTTGGAGCACCTCTCCTATGAACTCAGGCTGAGAGAGCTGGGGTTGTTCAGCCTGGAGAAAAGAAGGCTCCGGGGAGACCTTATAGCGGCCTTCCAGTACCTGATGGGGGCCTACAGGAAGGATGGAGGGGGCACTCTTTATCAGGGAATGTAATGATAGGATGAGGGTTAATGGTTTCAAAGTGAAAGAGGGGAGATTTAGATTAGATATTAGGAAGAAATTCTCTACTGTGAGGGTGGTGAGGCACTGGAACAGGTTGCCCAGAGAAGCTGTGGATGCCCCATCCCTGGAAGTGTTCAAGGCCAGGCTGGCTGGGGCTTTNAAGGCCAGGCGGGATGGGGCTTTGAGCAGCCTGGTCTAGTGGGAGGTGTCCCTGCCCATGGCAGGGGGGTTGGAACTAGATGATCTTTAAGGTCCCTTCCAACCTGAACCATTCTATGATTCTTTGAACACAGAATATCACTACTTCACTCCAGTAACAGTAGGACACTCTGTTATGTGCCACAAAGATTTTTAAGGGACTGCAGCATCTGTGAGAAAGGCTGAGGGAGCTGGAACTGTTTACTTGGAGAAGAGAAGATGCAGGGGGATCTTCTGAATGTGTATAAATACCTGATGACACTGTGTAAAGACGACAAAGGTGGTGCCCAGTAAAAGAACAAGAAGAAATTGGCAAAAATAGAAATGCAAGAAATTCCATTCAAATATTAGGGGGGGAGCAGACACTGCACTGTGAGCATAGTTGAGTACTGGAACAGGTTGCCCAGGGAGGTTGTGAAGTCATGGCCCTGAGCAGCCTGCCCTAGCTGAACCTCTGAGCAGGGAGTTGGACCAGATGATCTCCAGAGGTGCCTTCCAACCTTAGACATTCTGTGATTCCATTTGCTTGTACAGGTGACCGCTGCTCTGCTAAGAGGAAGACGTGTAAATTGAAGAGAAATTTTTGAGACTCTAAGTGGAAGTGTATGTGGAAGGAGAGAGTGTCTGCTCCCTCCCTCCCTCCCGTATCTTGTCAAGGAACACTTTAAAGCAAAAGGGGATAATAACAAAAGAGGGAAGCCAAAAAACATACCGAGACACAAACGTAATCAAGAAATTATAAGGGAGGCAATAAGGAGAACCAAAGCTGGTCAGTAAGTATGTATCGAATGTGGGAACATTTATTGCTGCAAGATTATGTGATCAAGGACCTTGTGAAAATGATATGACAAGAAGAAGGGGAAAATAATAAACAAAACATGCAGAGGCACAGAGCTAACAGACAAACGTAAGGGAGAAAGTCACTGGAAACAAACCTGGTCAGTCACATTAATTGATGAGCTATCAAGAAACCGCAGGCAAACCAGGAGCTTGTGGGTGATAAAGATGCAAACCTGAGGGTCCAGGGTCTTGCAGAGGGTCGTTGGAGTAATGCAAATTGATGGAGAATGGGCAGGGGAAGAGGATCAGGGAGGAAGAAAGGAAGGATGGACAGACAGGGGTATAAAAGGGGTCGGTCACTTGTAAAATGGAGCTGGTCAGTACGCTTATCTGACTGAGCCTTATCACTGCAGTCTGTCCTGTCTTCTTACTAAATATTTTCTTAGTTGTCTCTCTGCATAATCTTACTCTCTGTCCCATGTGTTTTTGAAGACCTGTAATTTAATTTTTAGAAAATGTCCCAGCAAAACATACATGCAATTGCAAGGCATCAAAGGACTTCTCAAGACCTAGAATTTGGACAACAGAGGGTTATCCTTTTAAACAGAATTTGTGTGAGTCAGGTATATATCAATCAATTCCTGTCGTTTATAATTAGCAGTTATATATAGCTCTTATGAAATTAAATGTATCCCTGCTGCTTATATGAATATTGTAGTGGGGGGGGGAGCTCACTTGGCATCAGTGAGGAAAATTCATCCCACAACTTATGAAGTACCCAGGGAGCGCTTTGCTGTTTCCTTATTATGTTCCATTTGAGCTCTATAAAACTCACACAATGCGAAACATAAAATCCTGTATTATTTACGATTTCTACTGTTTCACCACTTACAGTAAAAAAATTTCTACGTGAAACTCCATTTCCTAGACCACTCTGTGTCTAATATTGTTTATGAATTTTATATTCTTTTTCTGACTGAGTTTATTATTTCAGTGTATAGGACAGCTAAAATCCCTGGAAACCACTGCCCACTTGACTAGGAATAGATATGTGAAAACGCAGGTTTATTGGCATTGTATATGACCAGCTGAAGTATGAAATACTTCATCCACATCCCTAATAAACAAAGTCTGGCTTCTTTTCTTGGGTCTTAAACAATGGCACAGGAGTTTCATTAAAACTTTGTGGTTTCACAGTGACAAAACATCAAGAATAAAATAAGATAGTTGAACCTAAACTAATGCAGTTTCATTGAAAGCATAAGGATTGTTGGTTTATAAACAACGCAGAACAATATATATGACAAAGTTCTCTGGAACCCCACGGTTTCATCAGTAACAGACAGAATGGGAATTTTGACTTTCTCATCAACGGTCCCATTTTGTGCTGTGTTTTTGTCCCTTTCAATTGGCAATTGTACAGTTTCCATTGCCCTTTTTGTTTGCAATTGACACCTCATGACAGGTGCAAAGAGTGCATAATCAGTCAAAATAAAACAGAAATTACTGTGGGAAAGTATTTAAATGTTTTTGTTTTTCTACTGATATATATACTTTTGTCTTTTACACAATATATTTATCTTAATCCCTACTGCTTGCCTTTTTTTTCCTTTTTTTTTTTTCCCTTTTTTTTTTTATTGCTTCCTCCCCCATGTAGCTAGAAAGAAAAGATAAACAGCTGCATTCAACCATACACCTCATAGGCTGTATCTCAGCTGGTGAAATCTGGAGCATTTCCAAGTTTTGGGGCCCTGGTACAGATCTTCCTCCATGGCCTTACACCAATGCTGGACCAAAGCCTGCATGCCCAGAATTCCACTCGACTGCTGCAGAGGGGAAATACGAGCACAGGAGTTGGGGGAAAGCCATCATATGTTTCCCAGGTGAACCAAAATCCTCTGACTCTGTGGGAAGTAAACTGTCCGCTCAGATCATATTAGTTTCAGTGAACCTTCAGAGGGGTTGGAACCAGATGATCTTTAAGGTCCCTTCCAACCTGATCCATTCTATGATTCTATGATTCAGCAAAGGACTTACAGATTAAGACCACAGCTACAGAATTTCTAACTTAAAATACCGTGGTGCCTGGGAAAGACCAAACCTTTGCAAACTATTATGGAGTGGAGAATATAAACATACAACTCCCAAAGTAGAAGAAGAATCAGACTTTACCCTCTGAGCATTCCCTGATTCTGTGTTTCCTTTTTTGTTAAAGAATGGATATGCAGTGTATTTTTCTTTGTCTGTTTGTTAACACTCTTTCAGCTGTTTCAGTTCACGTGTCGGCAACAGCAAAGAAATGAGCCTCCACACCTAACTCAGCTAACGCCAGCTAACTCACAAGAGTAAGACCACCAAAGCTGCTTCTGCTTGAGAACGTAAAGAACTGGCAAGGGATTCACCAGTCCTTAGAGTGTCTGCTAAAACTCAACGTGCTAAGGGTGTAGATAGGCGAGTGATTTATTCTTTTTGGAAGAGAAGGGGGTTTATGAGTGTTTTTTATAAAATTATTTCTCACGTTAGATTCCTGATTCTTATTGGAATGGGAAGAGAAGGGGTTTTATGAGTGGGTTTGGGTTTTTTTAATAATTTCTCATGTTAGATTCATGATTCTTATGAATGGTAGATACATATATGTGAGCGGTGTCAGTGAAGAGATGAAGTTCTACCAAACAGTCCTTTGTAGAAGAAAATAATAGCCAAAACATTTCCATTTCAGAAAAGCCTCTCTGTAAAACAGGGAGAACCAGAAAGAGAACAGGAATGAAATCTTGAGCTAATCAAACAAATTAAGTTTCACCAATTTTGTGGATAAAGCATTAAACAAATCAAATTTAGAAAATTAGTTATCCTGACTTTTGAGGACTCCCTAATCTGCAAGTTAAAAATAATTTATTTAAAAAAAAAAAAAAGAAGAAGAATCTTCACTGCAACTTCTCTAACAGAAGCTAAAAATATAACACTCTGCTGCAAAACTCAGAGCACCAAATGAGCTAATACAGCCCTAGGGAATTCGTAAGAGTAAGTTTCATTATTAGTTTCTTTTGAATTTTGAAAAATTTCAGAGACAACCAGAATTACTTTTCTTACTGTACAATTGCACTTTTCTTCCTTCCAACCATGCACCCATTTACTGCTATTAACCTCTCAGACTCATGGTATTCAAGTGTACATTTGGCAAACTCTCTGCATCCCAGTAGAAACTGAGAAAGATGATCCAAAAATACCCTGGAGTGCCTTTTTTCACAAAAGACGGTTAAACATTTTTTCCAAACTATTTTTAAATGAAATTTTAGTACATGAAGCTTAACTTCTGAAACATTTGTCTTCTGTGGCTAAAACGCTTTTGTCACAAACATACATGTATGCACTAACTTTGGACAGCATCTCAAAGGTTCACAGATTCAAGGATGCTTCAATCCTTGCAAGATACCTGAATGAGGATCTGGAAGAGTGCATCTCTTTCCATCGACAAAAGAGAGAGTCCAGGATATTTCCTTGTTTAGGTATTACATCTGAATGCCTCAATTTGAATGCCCGACCTAGCTGCCTACATATTTTGTGAGAGGAGAAAATGACACATCTAGTCTAACATCAAAATGTGGTCTATTAAATTAAAAAAAAAAGAAAGAAAATGTACACATTAAATAACACAGTTTCACTTCTTGGAGGCCTAAAATAGACTAACTTTAAATTAGTCTGTGCTTTTGATGTTCTACTGAAAAGGTAGATTTTTCCATTGTTCCACTTGTTAAATCATTTTGATGGTCCTGCACAAGTGACACGCAAAACATATTTTAGGATTTTAGAATTTGGGTTTTTTTAATGAGTCTGACAGTTCAACGATTAAATTAAAAACAATTATAGCTATAAAGTAAAACTCCATAATACAAAATTTTAACAAAAAATGCTTCTTTTATAAAAATTTTGCTTATTCTTAGCGTTATTAAATTTTTACCACCTCACCAATATTCTAACATTTCATACACATATTTATGTATGTACAGGTATTTCAGTAATGGAATTTCACTTGTTAGAATTGGGAAATTAAATGAGCAGTTGTATTGTTATGAAAAAGGTAATAAAACCATCCCAACTTACAGATAAATATTTTTCAAAAGAACAAAATCTCTATGTCCATATAAACTCTTCTACACAACTGTCATAGTGAATAGATCAGTGAAGTGAAAACAAAACATTTCTATGTATTGCACAGAATTAATAGTAGACTGAACTGTTGAGGGAAGGTGTACATGTCACATAAGACAATGCAAAGAAGGAAAAATCCAAAGCACAAGGCAAAGTGTGTGAAAACAGTGTAAACTGCAGTCTCTGACCTTGGGGAATAATGACTGAGCCTCTCCACATCAATTAGTGAAGGAAAGAAAATCCTACTTGAAGCTGAATAACTGCAAGGATATTAAACTGAACAGATCCATGAAAGGATGTTGGTAGAGTGACGAAAAGTTTCTTGACCTGGAAAATTGTTGCAGTGCTATATAGCCTGAAAAGAAAAAAAAAAAAGAAGACTACTTTAAGATATGCATAGGATTATGACAGTTAGAACAGTATATTACAGCTCACTAATTTTTATAATCCGTTACAGCAACATTAATAATAATCTTTTGAGCATTTTGTCTTTTATTCCACATGTGCTATCTGAGAACTCATATCTCCTCAGTCAATCTTCCTAAACAGAGGAGACAAAGAGACACATATGCCTATAAGGAAAGAACAACAATCTTTGACATTAACCTTGCTCATAACTTAATCCTCTTGTTCACATTTTATTTTCTGTCCTCTTTTCCTTTGCCTTCGACTCCCTTCCACACCACCCTGTGGACAAAAGATCTGACACATTTAGAGGCCAGTAAATACTCAGATTTTGGGGTTTTTTTTGTTCGTACTTTCCATCAGAAAACAAAACTTAAAACTAATTTAATTTTCCTCTGTATGTTAGACCCAAAAGATTTAGCTTCCTCTGTAGTTACTAAGGAGGAGTCAGCAGTAAGACCATGAAAAGAACTATGACGTTTTATCACTAGACCTCAAATGACCTAAATAATCTGCACTTGACCCATAAATCACATCAGTCTTTTCCAGATATACGTACCTTAAAGTGAGCGTAAAATACTGATTTTAAAATGTACTTCAAAATTTCACTGTGTATCACACAGAGAATGACAAGGTTTACCAAAGTTCAACAATTTAAAATCTTCCTTTCACAGTTTATTGCTGCTTTTCTTTCAAGAAATCTTTATTTTAGGATGCAGCTGCTCAAAAATAGGAACAGAAAGGCAGAATGGACTAAATTAGTGTAATTATAATGTACGTGTGAGAAGAAAGCACACCCATTTACTTGATCTATCTCGGGTAGAGTCAAAATAGAAGTCAGAACTGCATGACCAATGAATGTTTAAAATATTGTCTATTCTTAACTATAGTAAAATGAAACACACTACTATTTTATAATAAATTAAAGGCCAAGTTACTATGTTTAAAAGCATTGTGCGTTTCTGTTCTGAATACAGTGAATTTCTAAATAAATTGTTATTACCTTAATGGTGATTTTCACATCCGAAGAAAAAAAATTTTCTTGATGACTGTTGATTTTCCTGTAAAGGTATACATCTCTTACTGTAAATATGATGAATCTTTGTCACTCAGAATATTTTATACAGTCATCATGTGCATTAATACGGGGGAGACATTAAGAAAAGAAATATAATCTTGAATTTGCTTTCCTCAGAATTATAGACATTTGAACTCAAACTGCATCTGCTAGAAATCAAAGTTATTTTAATAACTTCTCAAGAAAAAATATCAAGTATAAGCACAGTTTAATTTTATGTTTCTCCAGTTCAGCATGGGTCTTAAAGGAACTAAAATTTGAATATCCCTTATACACAATATACAGTCAGTTGTAGAGATTGTTCATAAAAGAACAATGGCATAGAAGAAAATAATGATAGCTCTGCACACTAGAAACTCTTTGCTAATCTTCACAATAGTAGGTCTAATAAAAGAATGCTTACCTGTGGCTTGGTCAAAACCAGAGGATGCAGGTCACCAGGTCCAGATGTATTCTTTGGCCCTTCCTCACCCCACATGCTCTGTACACCTTGCTTTCCTCTAAGAACATAGCTTCCATTCACAAGGAACCAAGGACTTTAGGTCAGGTGAGAATGACATTGCACTCTGGCCAGGGCTGGGACCTCGGGATGCACTAAAGTGTGCATCGGAACACCAGTGTAGAGGAAGCTATGAATAAGAGCATTAAAAGGTTTCTGAACTTGGAACTCCACAAGTTGCGGGACAGTAGTATGTGTTTACATTGTGCATTCTGAAGAGCTGTAAGATGCTTGGTCTCAAATGCTAACCTTGCCCTGCCATAGCTTTAACAGCTGTGTGTGTTTGCCAAGTCTCCAGTGACCCTCGTGGAGAAAGAATGATACAGAGACTCTTTTCTCCATAAAACAGGTTCAGTCCCAGTATACATCTGGACAGAAATATAGTTCATAGGCACTGAAAGCAAGTGTGGAAATCCGAGAAAAATTAGTTGTCTATGAAGGGACTGCCAGAAGTACTCTTCTGAAGTGCAGGGTGTGCTTCCTCTTTAGAAAAAAAGGATTATTGGATTATAGGGTGTCTTGCCACTTCTGACAGAATTGTCCTTCTCCTACGGAGGATGAATGTTTAAAAGCAAAAAATCACTATGTCAGTTGGTTATTGAAAAAACAAATAAACCATAAAGTCTCTTTAACACATTTTTGTAAGCATATCCATTCATAAAATCCAGATTTAATGAAGCAAACTATACCACCTTTCTCTGTGAGTTAGAGTTCATGAGATGTAATAGGCCACGGTACAATTAACATGTTGGATTTGAGTGATTGTGAAGTCTAGTGGGTAGCATACTGAGTGAGGAAGTATCTGTAGCAAGGAAACAATGAAGGGTTTGGAAAGAGCATAGCTGATGGAGGTGAGAGCGGTTTGCTAGCACTTTTGGTAAAGAGAAGGAAACGTATTTATCAACCACGGAACATTACAAATTTTTGTATGTTAAAAATATATTACAGGCTTGAGGAATGGGCTAACTGGAACCTTACGAAGTTCAACAAGGAGAAATGCTAAGTCCTGCACCTGGGGAGGAATAACTCCAGGCAGCAGCATACACTGGGGGCCATGCAGTTGGAAAGCAGATTAGCAGAAAAAGACCTGGGGGTCCTGGTGGACACCAAGTTGAACATGAGCCAACAACGTGCCCTTGGCTAATGGTATCCTGGGCTGCAATTACGCAGAGTGTTGCCATTAGGTCGAGGGAGGTGATCCTTTCCCTCCACGCAGAAATGGTGAGGCCTCACCTGGAGTAATGTGTCCAGTTCTGGGCTCCTCTGTACAAGGACGACATGGACATACTGGAAAGAGTCCAGCGAAAGGCCATAAAGATGATTAATCGTCTGGAGCATCGCTCATATCAAGAGAGGCTCAGAGCTGGGACTGTTCAGCCTGGAGAAGAGAAGGCTCGGGGGGGATCTCATCAATGTATATGAATACCTGAAGGGAGGGTGTAAAAAAGATGGAGCCAGGCTCTTTTCAGTGGTGCCCAGTGACAGGACAAGAGGCAACAGGTACAGATTGAAACACAGGAGCTTCCATCTGAACATCAGGACACACTTTTTTACGGTGAGGCTGTCCAAGCACTGGCACAGGTTGCTCAGGGAGGTTGTGGAGTCTCCATTCTTGGATAAATTCAAAAGCTGTCTGAACATGGTCCTGGGCAACTGGCTGCAGGTGGCCCTGCTTGAGCAAGAGGGTTGGAACAGACGACCTCCCTAGGTCCCTTCCAAATGCAAACATTCTGTTATATTTTAAAAATATTAAATCAACTGCTGTAAAATTCTCAACTCTACATGTAGGAGTATGTATCTATGATGCAGTAGGACATAGTGCTTTTAGGCTGTGAGAACAGACTGTTAACACTGTGAAGATCTCCCAAAGGTCACACTACACTCAGAATCTTGTTACAGGCAAAAAAACCCCACATTGCATATATATGCGGAGCCAAGACTTTTTTGCTAGCTAATTCACATATTAGCAATGAAAAAGAAAAAAGCCCCAAAACCAACCCAGAAATTCCAAATGGTTATTATTAGCCCAGTTACGGTGATGATAACAATTAAGGGTCCAAACTTATACAGAACAGCCCCAGTAATAATGTCTTTACAACTGTTATGCAAGAAATCTTATAGCTGCCTCTTGCCTTTGGTATTATGCTCACCTCTCTGGGTCCAAAGGTTAGTGGCACCAGTCGTCCTCAAGCAGACACATGGTGGGGTCACAGCAGGTCATCAGTTGTCCCTCTTTGCTGGAAGTTCAGTGCTGAGTATCTCCTCAGCTTTGGGATTGCCACGGGCCTATTTTTAAGTTTTCTTATCACAGTCTACTTCCTTCTCTGATGTTGAGCTGAAGTGTGAGTGTTGCACAGGATCCTGCCCCAGCTTCAGCTGCCAGAAAGGGTAGTCGTTTCTTTTTTGATGACTGTCTTGGTCAGACTTTTGTTATGGATGGCATTCACAGAGCTTCAGTTAAAGAAAACAGACGAGGCAGCCATCACTTGGTCAGTCGTAAAAAACAAGCTAAACAGCTCAATCGAAGGCAAGCTTAGGCAAGTGCTGAGATGCTGTGATTTCATGTCAATCCAATGCTTGTGAACTTTAACTACAAATGGCAAAAAAAAATAGTTTACTGGAGTACATTAGAGAAGACAGCAAATTTATTTAAATTCTGTTTTTCGTCGATCTGCATCTCCACTGAAAAAGAACTATGGACTAGGAAGAGACAGAGTATATATATTATTTCTAAATGATCAAATCCAGGGAAATCTGGGTCTGGGTTTAAGAGCTTCTAACATTAGCATGGTATGTTAGCATAGATAAGGTTATATTTGAAAGGTAACCAGAAGGTAGTGCCGTGGGCCAGAACATCCTTATATAGTTTGTTTAGTAATGCATCTACTTTGTGACTCTTTCTGTAAGTACCTTCCACTAACTAATAGGTGGAAAATTAACAGTGTATTTGCCAGTTGTTCCAACTGCCACGAATTGTGGATACCGGAAATTAATTCTGTCCCTCTACAGAAAGACAGATGCATAATAAAAAGAGCAAATAGTGAGAAAAAGACTTTGCATTCATTTTTGCCCAGTGGTTTTCCTCATTTGAAAAAAATGGCTAAAATCATCAAATCATGTAATACTTACATTTCAGCTGTGAGTTCAGACTTCAGTGGTTTTCTGTCTGCTTGTCATCATAACAATCAAGCTGAGTATTACAGAGCGTAATACAGGTACCACTCTATCACGGATGTTGTTTCACAGTATTGGTCAATGTGTTTAGTTGTTAGATTCTCAGTGTTACTTCTACAACAGGTTAGATGCAAAACTGTAAATGACCTAATAATGAAGTTTTTAATGTGTGTTAGTCATTGGGAATGATTAATGAGCAGAATCTGGCATGTACCTAGTGCAAATCCCCAGAGGCAAAAGATGTGGCGCAAATTTAGGGTACCTTGACGTATATAGCTGGGGGCCATAGCAAGAAACATAAGAGATCATGTGGAACACTTTGATTTAATGTAAGACTTGGGAACTTTCAGAGTCCAGTATACCAGCTCAAAACCATCCTCAGCCAGATAGAAAGATTTGGATTCTTTTAATCATTAGTGTAAACCGTAGAAGGCACACACCAATGCACTAGATAGTGTTCACACCTGTATTCACATGTACAGCTACACATATATTAACAGATGTCCGTATGTGGAAGTGCATGTAAGCCTATACATGTTTGTTTTTTGTACTTAAATGTATTTGTGCAATTATGCACAATAATTGACAGCATGCTCAATAATCGTATTTCTGTGCAATCTATGTGTTCTAAAGTAAACAATTAAATTAGGAAACAATTAAATAATGAAATAATCGAGATTTGCCACTTAAGACAAAAGCATGCCAAAATAAAAATACAACAAATAAGTTCTAGATATTTTAATTTAGCTGATGGAACTCTCACTTTTCATTATCTTGGCTTTTACATGAAACCTTTGTATTTATGGTAGATATTTATTACTTGTCTTGCTCCAGGCATTGTTGCAAGAGAAAATTAATATCTCTTTTGCTTTTCATGTCAGGATAGGCTTTTGAATTTTTTAAGTTATTGGTTTATATTTGAAATACAATAATATGGATATTATTTCCTTATCAGAAATAAAAATGTCATTACTGCTAATTATAGCAATAATATATACTCATATTTTTCCTGAGAAGTACACATTCTATAAATTGGATATGAATTGAATGTATTGTATTCAGTCCTATAAATGCTTTGGGGAATTCCAATTAAAGGTGTTCTTTCTACCTGTACCAGTCCCTGATTTCTGCATAAACATTCCCAGTCCCTTTCTCCATGTCCTTCCACTTACAGCATCTTCAACCACCAAAAGAGTGAGAGAAAAAGCACTCTGTACACTAGCTTTTTCTCTAATATGTACATTATAGTCAATCTACTCTCACTTTCAAAAGGAGTAGATGCATGTGAACCATCTCTGGCATAATTTTGAATAAAAAATGTGAGCTTCAGGCCATGGAGACAGGAGTTTGTCCCTAATGCCTAATTATTAGGTTGATGAGATAGCTCCTGGTACAGCCAAAAGCATATGAATGTTTAATGCTGTTACGAATAACAATATCACTAAGAGAATACTGTATAAGCACATACATATACCTTCATATCTAGCATGAATAACAAATTAAATATGATTCATAAATTTGTGTAAATTATATGAATTGGGATGCACACAACATGACACTGAAGATTAAAACTCCTAAAGTTATTTTTAACAACTAAGACAGCCAACCTCACATGAAAAAATCTGGGTAAATTTAATAAAGCACAAAAATATCGACAATGGACACAGATGAAGATAAGAGAATCCATTCTACACCAGAGCAGGTTCCTTGGAGTTTTGCCACTTTGTTGTAGAGCAACAGGGGGGAGGGGAAACTGCATGAAAAAAGTCAGGGCTGTTATTCCTTAGTTACAACATGATTACAGGTACAAAAGCCTATAGAATAAATCATGTTAAATGTCAGTAAATGTATGAAGCAGCAGGATTCTATAAAACTTCAATCAAAATCAGTAGGGTAACATTTTACAGATTGTCTTCAGTGTGTGAAACTCTACTGCAGTCCTCTATTGGACTAAGCAGGACTGGTTCACGGCACTTTGACGTGGGACATAGATTAAATGGATACTTGACTATCTGCAGCTCAGCATGGTAAGCAGTCCCAAGTTACCTCTCCTTCCCTAGATGTTCAAGCACTCTTCTTCCCCCTTGCAAATAATAACAGAAAATATCATATTACTGCTGTTATATGTATAAGTAGCATGAGAAGAGTAGATTTTATCAAATAATGGTATCTGAGAAATTAGGAAATATAGGCTATGCTTATACTAGTAAATAGAACGTGCTCAGAACCATTCCCTGGCACAGGAAAGCCCTTGTCTCCCCTGCCAAGCTCTATTAGCTTCCAGTAAAAGGTGGTAACGTTGGTGTATGAAAATGGGAAGTGGCCAGAACACCCTTAGATTGTTCTTCGTACATATACAAGAAAGCATGTGGTATCCTGAATATAAACCTGATGTTAACTTTTTCCCTTATACTGTGAGGAAAAAGTCGGGGAGACTGTCATGGAACAGTCTCTATGCAAAATGAGAATGACTCTGCCGATCACTGAGCATAGTCCCTGATACCGAAATCACCTTCTATTTTTGTATATTTATTAATCTCAACATTAGAAGTAATAAGGCTTTTTAGTCTCCATTATTCTTACTTTATAATATAGACTCCATTCCAGACTCTTCCTGCTCTAATGGCAATGAATATTCTTTTAACATAAATATATTAATGATCAGCATATCCTCATTTGTTACTTATAACTGTACCACCATCATCCTTTAATTAAGAAGTTCTTTTCACCTTTCCCAGAGTTTACAATTGCTGGAATTTTTTTTCAGACATGCTCTAGTACTGTAATAGAAGATGTCTGGTACCTTTATTATTTCAGTGGCCTGTCATCGCACTCACTTGCTAAGCTTATTAATCAGAACAGCAGAACTATATGTTTGAGTCCAAATAAAGTCTTTCCCAGAAGCTGTATGCAATTCTAAATCTTCTCTCCATACAGGGAAGAAATGCCACACTGAAGGCAATAATGAGATCCCATTTTCTCTTTTTTATGGCTCCATAATATGGCATCTTGTATTAATATTCCACTAGGCAGCACATCAGGCTTCTCCTCCTAATTTTTTTCTCCATGATAATCAGTTACAAACTCCCTGGGGACCATCAGGATTTAAGTTTGTTTCCTAACACCTTTATCCAAGTAGACTTCCTGATCATCTCCAAAAAATCCCTTCTTCCTGTTTTGACTGAAATCCCAATTTTCCACCAGCCCCTCTGCTGACAGACTCAGTTTTGGTGACATTCCCAGGAACTAAACACTTGAGCTAGCCCCAGTAACTGAGGAGAACGATCCCTTATTTAGCTAACAGATGACTAGATTTGCTGGCTAGCCATTTCCCTTAAAATCACTCTTAGCTCAAGTTTGGTTAAGGTAAAATGCAAATAGAGGTATGTATTTACAGCATCCAAACTAAGCGACACAGTTAAAATCTTCATAAAATGCATGGGTGAAGAAATGAAAAGCCACCATTTAAGATTAAAGGTCTGAAGCTTTTTTCCCAGATATTCCCATTTTAATTCATGTCTAGATATCCGTGTGTGTCTTAAACCACAGCCATTAAACACATACATGTGCCTGGTGGAACAGTCAGTCTGCACTCTGAAGTCCTCTGATTCTAGACAAATTTAATCTTTTCCCCTCAAAACTAGTATATTTCAGTAGGCAATTTTCATTATATTAAGTGTGGTATCACTTCCTGGGGATGAAAATAACTTTCAGAGATCAGATTAATGGTGGAAGCCCCATCCCTGGAAGTGTTCAAGGCCAGGCTGGATGGGGCTCTGAGCAGCCTGGTCTGGTGGGAGGTGTCCCTGCCCATGGCAGGGGGGTTGGAATTAGATGGTCTTTAAGGTCCCTTCCAACCCTGACAATTCTATGATTCTATGATTAATCTCCAGTATGTGACTGATGATTTGCCTCATTGAAAAGGAAATGTTCTCTTACTTGCTTTTGCAGCCTCAGTGTTTGTTGCAAAGAAAATGTCTCCTTTCTTGAATCTACTGTTACAGTAAATTTAATATTATTCTGTATCTTCCTAAATGTACTTTGTTCAAACATCTAGCGCAGGCAGCTCATCATGGGCTCTTGACTGAGGTCAGTAGTTACAACAACATTTAACCACTTCACCATGACAAAAAGAGTGAGAGAGATAACTGCAACATACTTCTCCTACATGTATTTTAACAGAGCAAATACATTTTTAAAAAACTTGTTTTCAGCTGTGTGATCACAGATTATCAAGCCTTTTATTTTCTCAAGTTTATCCAGCCCTTTCTGTGCAACATCTTGATTGCTGGTACATTATTGATATAACCCTGCATCATCCATATTTCATAACTAGAAACCAAATGGCTGAAATAGACTGTTTTTGAGAACATCATGAGTAAATTCAATCCAACCCAAAAATTTCCCTTCAAGATTCCTTGGGATCCCCCTTTGAACCAAGTTGAAATTGTCAGAGTATTTTGAAAAAGAAAAAAATAATTCTCTTTAAGTGTGGTGGGCTGACCCTAGCTGGATGCCAGGCGCCCACCAAAGCCGTTCTATCACTCCCCTCCTCAGCTGGACAGGGGAGAGAAAATATAATGAAAGGCTCATGGGTCAAGATAAGGGCAGGGAGATCACTCAGCAATTACCATCACGGGCAAAATGGACTCAACTTGGTGAAGTTAATTTAATTTATTGCCAATCAAATCAGAGGAGGATAAGGAGAAAATAAAAACTAAATCTTAAAACACCTTTCCCCCATCCCTCCCTTCTTCCCAGGCTCGACTTTACTCCCAAGTTCTCTACGTCCTTCCTCCAAGCGGCATAGGGGGCCGGGGAATGGGGGTTGTGGTCAGTTCATCACGGGTTGTCTCTGCTGCCCCTTCCTCCTCAGGGGAGGACTCCTCACGCTCTTCCACTGGTCCAGCGTGGGGTCCCTCCCACAGGAGACAGCTCTCCATTAATTTCTCCGTGAGTCCTTCCCATGGGCTGCAGTTCTTCATGAACTGCTCCCGCATGGGTCCTTTCCACAGGGCGCAGTCCGTCAGGAACAGACTGCTCCAGCGTGGGTCCCCCATAGGATCACAAGTCCTGCCAGCAAACCTGCTCCAGTGTGGGCTCCTCT
>VYZM01015009.1:21779-50782 GCA_013398915.1 Dromas ardeola | reverse complement strand
CCTCCATGGGCTGCAGGTGGACAGCCTGCCTCACCATGGTCTTCACCACAGGCTCCAGGGAAATCTTCCCTCCAGTGCCTGGAGCTCCTCCTCCCCCGCCTTCTTCACTGACCTTGGTGTCTGCAGAGTTGTTTCTTTCACAGGTTCTCACTTCTAACTCCGGCTGCAAGATCCTAAGGTGGGGTTTTTTTTCCTTTCTTAAATACGTTATCACAGAGTCACTACCACCATCGCTGATGAGCTTGGCCTTGGCCAACAGTGGGTCCGTCTCAGTCAGCTGGCATTGGGTCTATCAGACATAGGGGAATCTTCTAGCAGCTTCACAGAAGCCACCCCTGTAGCCCCCCCACTACCAGAACCTTGCCACACAAACCCAATACATTATGATACAGAAATACTCTATGTAAAGCACGAAAAAATATTTCCTCTCTGTAATGCAAAGGTCTCAACTGGAATACCATGTTTAACTTTGAGCCCTGTGCTTCAGAAAAGGTGGGCACTAATTAGAGAAAGTTCAGAAGAGAGCAGTAATAGTGATAAGCAAACTAGAAAAAAAAAATCCCCAGAAGAAAAGACTGAATTAATTGAGTTTCCTTTATTTAGAATGGAGGAAACTTGAAGAGATCAAAAATAACAATTTTCATATATGCTAAAGGTTGTCACAAAAAGGAAGGTTCTCCATGTCTATGAGGAATAGAACAAAAAGGAATGAGCTAAAATTTAAGAAAAATTAAATGAGCTATAAGACAGGGTAAGCACTGGAATATGAATGATTGGATCCTGTTAAAAACAAGTAAGACAAGCATCTACCAGCTTCAGTTTCTATGTTTAGGAGCACCAAGCTGGGGTAAATAAACTTGTGAGGTGTCCCCATGAATTATTTTCTATTTGTTTACAATTCTGGAGGCAATCATGCCTTCTGCTTTACTAAGATTTAATGCAGAAGGCTTATAAATACATTAATGTATACGTACTCGAAGTACTTAGCAGAAGATTCCAAAATGTCTAAGAAAAATTAGATCAATTAATAAATAACATAATAAAATTAAACATTTAAATGTGTTGAATATTAATTAAAAACCCTAATAAGTTTTAGAAAATGTGGGTAATCACTCTGCAAGAAAAGAAAGAAAATAGTGGTTTATAACCTGGGCCTAGTTTATTTATTGCCCTTCAAGTATAGCTTCCTAGAGAACAAGAATGGTCTGTTCCAATGGGCAAAATGTCAAGCAGGCATGGCAGAAGGCAAGCATGGATGAACGTGGAGCTCCTGACTGAGCTCAGACATGAAAAGATGTCCACACAGATGGTGGAAGCAGGGACAGGCTACATGGGAGGAATACAAAGACATTGCCCACTCATGTGGAAATGGAGTGAGGAAAGCCAAAGCTCAGCTGGAGCTGATGCTAGTGAAGGAGGTGAAGGGCAGCACGAAAGGCTTCTCTAAGTACACTGTCAGGAGAAGGAAGGTTAGGGGCTCAGAGGGGTGAAGGGACCTGGTGACAAAGGTAATGCAAAAGGCCTCGTCCAAAAGGCCCTATTTTTTGATTCTCTGATTCAGAAGTTCTGAAAATATTCAGTAAAGAAAAAGAGTATTAAAAGTAATAAATCAGAACACTATTTTAAAAGAAATTGGGTGGATATCATCAAAATAAACAGTGAGAAAACTAATATCTGAATTTAAAAAAGAAAACAAAAATGTGTCAATAGATGTCCACATTAGAAAAGTATAGCTAAATTATTCATAGTATAAGAAAATTTTATATACAGTCATACCAAATTACAGATTTCATGCTATAAGTTGTCTAATGCAACATCCTCCTCAGTCCAAGCCTAACCTCCATGTTAAAGCAGATAGCTCAGGACTTTTTACAGACAGGTTTTGGAAATCACCAAGGATGACCATCCCACAGCCTCTCTAGAATGCCTGTTCCAGGGCTTAGTAATTTCCAAAGTGAAGATTTTTATCCTTGGAATCGACTTGGAATTTTCTTTGCTACAAATTGTCACGATTTCCCTTATGCTGTGTGCCTCTGAGAATAGCATGGCTGCATCTTCTTCATTGTAAGTGGAAGATTGTAGTTAGGTACCTTGTGAGGGTGTGCTCCCCCACCAGACGCCAACCTGACCTTTATCTCCTGTAACCCTGCCCAAGCGATAACCACCCGTGGTGGTCATAATGGGTGCACCTAGTCATGGGGTCTCCATCCAGCTCAATGTGGTTTTGGGAAGACAGATAACACCACAATGGCCAAGGGCTAAATTGAGCAATGCTGGTACTGTGGTCAATGTGCAAATATGACTATAGGTCAATCGTCTTACCCCCATAAATAGTGAACAGCTCAAGAGCCCTTTGAGCTCTCCTGCACGGCAGCGGGCTGCACGCCAGCATCTCCCCTTGAGCAGGGACGCCTCTCAAGGTTACTTCTCGAGATTCAGAGATTCCTTGCTGCAATAGATCCTCTGTAAGTGACTAACAGCATGCTAAATTTTGAAATCTTAGCTAAGTGATATAAAGGACTGATCGTGCATATATAATCCTTTAGACATGAATCATCGACTAAGTATGGGACTAGGATTGGATCCAGCCGCACTTAGACTCCTCTCTGAGAAGGAGGTTAGAAAGCAAGGGGGTCCTTTCTGAACCTCAGTGGGAGGGTCCCCCTGACAGGTCTGTCTGACCCTGTCCTCTATGCAGTAAATAACCAAGTGTGCCTTGCCACCGAATCTTGTTAAAACACTGCCACATTTACTATCAAACTTTTAAAAATCATTGTTAAATATCAATAAATGTATCACTGCTGCTCTCTACGAGTGAAGTGCATCGCTCCACCTATGACATACCTTTTCTCGCTTTACTGCTTCATTCTGTAGTCTAAAAAAGAATCTCAGCTCCTCCAGCCTCTTGTTGTACATTGTATCATCCATCCCCCTAACCACCTTAACGACCCTCTGGTGGACTTGTTCCAGTTTGTTCTGTAGCTCCATAATTGAGGGACCAAAACTGAGCATGGTATTCCAGATACAGCTTCACAGATACTGCATAGAGGAGAAAAATCTCATTCCTTAACCTGTTGCCTACATTCTCGCTAATGCCGTCCAAAAACTGGTGAACCTCCATTATCACAACGGTGAACTGCTGCCTCATATTCAACTTGCTCTCAACCAGAACCCCTAGGCCCCTTTTTTTTCCTGTATATATGCTCTGTAGCCAGTTGTTCCCAGCATATGTGAATACAGGAGGAGTTTTCTTTGCTGAATTTGGAAGCATAAAATATATTATTTCCTGACTGATTTCAAAATGCCTGGATCTCACCCAGTATCTTGGAAGCCAAGAAGACAGGAAACAACGTTGGGCAAAAATGCTATCAAATGGAATTAAATAAAGTAACACATCCTGAATATTTATCATTATATGTCTAAACTTTGCTTATATCAAAATGAGAAATCAGAATGTGATTTCAATGTAATAGCACTCATATGGTTCAAATAGATATTCCTTTTTCTCCAGGATTGTCAAGACTCAACAGCATGTGCAAGCTGTCTAAATTGCACCAGCATTTTTCTCAATTAGCAAATTAAATCATATTAAAATCACTGGCGAACTGCCTTTATAATATTTTTGCTATCTTGGCTTTTTCCCTTTCTCTCTGTAAATGTTTTTGGTGTGAAGCTATGTTGTTACGTGCCAACATAGTAGTTCCCTCAGTCCTCAGAAAGCAGACATATGTTGGCAGTTATCCACCTCCCAATTTTGTCAGAGTACTTCACTTTCTCTCTCAGTGTTCTTCCTGGCACAGATCTTTGCCAACAACTGACAAAAAAACAACTGGAAATGAAAAAAAAAATTACTTTCAGGGGCAATCCCTGTCAGCAGCACTACTTGACTATGGTCCTTGCCAGAGATTGTTTTTTCTGCCTGCAGACATCTACATGGGAAACCTGTTGGTTTTGTTGCTGCTGCCATTAATTTCAGGGCTCCAGTTGCCCTTTAAAGAATATCCATTCAAGCCAATTGTTTGTATTAAGCTAGCAAGAAAAAGCAGCAACGCTGCAATCAAAATGGTTCTGATTTAATTTTCAAAATTTTGTGCAGGCATGTGAACTGATATTTGAGAAGTAGTAGAGAGGTTCAAAACAAATACAATTACCGTAAAACATCTACTTTAAAAAGATAAAGGGTCCATGTATACTGCCCAAGAGAAAAGGTATTCGCAAATTTCTATCAAATACAAAATGACTAGAATGCCCTAGAGCAAGGGTGTGCCTTCTCTGCACTCTCCTTTCGGGCATTTACATTCGTTGATAAGATTCCCCCATGGGCCTTACCTTCTCTAGCCTAAAGAGCTCCAAATCTCTCAGCTTCTCTTTGTATGACAAATGCTCCAACCTCTTCATCAGCTTTGTGGCCCTTCACTGAACTCACTCCACGTCTCTCTCCTGCTGGGGAGCCCACGCTTGGAGACACCACTCCAGGTGTGTCTCACCAGTGCTGCTGGCAACACTCTGCCTAATGCAGCCCAGGACACTGTTGGCTGCCTTTGCCACACGGACACACTGCCGGCTCACGTTTCCCTTGTTGTCTACCAGGGTCCCCAGGAGCTTCTCTGCAAAGCTGCTTTCCACACAGTTATCTCCCAGCCTGTAATGGTGTATCTGTTTATTCCCCACCTGAGTATTTTAGATTTTCTTCAGCTTCACTGAGAAGTGACTAATACTCTTTAGAGTAGGAATGGTACACACATATATATATATAAAAATTCTGCAATCATGTGACTAATATTTCTTTATAGTAGGAACAGTGTATATATATCTTCTGCAATCATTTTTCTTAGACACCTTTACGATGTCTGATAACTTGAAAAATTCACCTGGAGTATGAGTCACTGATAGTTGTTTGAACTATAAGTCTTGTATGTGCCAACAGTTTTTCAAAATAGCTATGTTATTTTGGAGAATAGATATTTGGATATACATGACAGTCAAGATGTATTTTATGCTGTTATAAATAGTTTACACAGATTCTGCAGCAAAAAAATAAAAAGCAAACCCAGATAAACTACTTTTGAATGGAAAGGGGGATTATAATTTAAGGTTTTGCAAAATCTCTAGTTTCTCATTGTGACTTTCATGACAAAAGACTTTTTACTGATCTATGATTATCAAAACTAAATTTTGTATTTGCACCACCAAGAGAATCCCATGGGACTGGAAGAGAATGACACTAGCTAGTGTGTTCTTGAATACTTATGAATTCAATGTTATACAATGTAGGACATTTTTTAATGCAAATTGCAATATCTCAAGAATTTCCTGTAGAAAATATCACGATACTTTCAGTCAGCTGCCTACATGCTACTTATAATGCAGTTGCCTTCATGTTTGTATTAACCATTTTTCACCATATTTCAGGGTAGTTCTCATCTTCTTCTACAAAGAAGTCAACAATCACTACCTACTAAAAAAAATCTTATTTTTTCACAACTCTGAAAATGTTCCACAAAACTAGTACTAGAGCAATACCTTCCTAGTACACTGAGGAAGAGGAGGAGGGAGGGGTTTGACAAAAAATTTAGATAGCCAAATGAAAATATCTGGCACCAAGGAAGTCAGAAGTGTAAACAGCCTGTATTTTAGCAAATATTTCAAATCACTACTTACTGCATGAGAGAAATTTTCAAACACTCAACTTTCCATTAGAGTTGAAGGAAAAACTCAGTTTTGTTAAAACTGTTGCACAAATTAGTTAAATGACCTGTTAAATTGCCTACTAGAAATCTTCCTTTACTCCTGTTTTTCAGTAAGAACTTTGAGGAAATCATATGTGTGTTTATATTCAAATTAAAACGTGAGTGCTATAATTTACATAATGACATCACATAAAATACTATTATGATTTTTATTTGCATCTCAATCTAGAATAAAAAAACAAGTCTGAGAGCTCTATGAGACTTCCATTTTCTTTTTTTGATGATAGTGGTTTTGAGCTGAGAGTTTTGGACATTAACTTCTCAGCAGATATGAAAAACTTTAATTAATTCAGAAATGTTGAAGATACCATATGTAGCAAATGTCTCCAGAAGCATGTAATTTGTAATGTTCCCAGACAGTTCCTCTCTGTGGGTGTTTTATTACTTTCAGATGTATTTTATCCAAACCTTGTTGATTACAGATCAATCAGACTCCTGAAGCATTTTAAGATCCAGCTACTTTAAGTGTCTCTTTTCCCCCAGGATTATTATTATCTTATAATAAACACACCTCTTGCAGTCCTCTTCTTACTAATACAAGAGGGTTTTTACACATAAAAGTAAATTACTGTCTTCATTGAAAACTGCCACATAAGGTTAGGATATTTCACATGAGACAAAGATTAATTTAAAACATCCATGCAAAAATCCAGTGCACTCACAATGCTTTTTGAGCCTTTGAGTCTTGGGCAATTTTATTTTATATTTTAAGTGTTCAGTCTGGAGATAAACAACACTAAAAAGAAAAGATTGTGATTTTACATTTGCACAGCCCATCAGTCTAACCTCAAAAGTCTTTCTATTGCATTAATAGTGCACAGCTTTAGAATATTTACATGTCATCTTAGAAACTAAATTAATAACAGAAAATGGAGGATAACCATTCATAGCTGTAAATATGCATATTTAAAAAAAAAAAAGCCTTGAATCATAGTTAATATAAGTTAAAACTACAATTTCCAGTTTGCAGTAAGTAAATAATGCAAAGTTAATATATTTGTCTGATTTTCATATTTTTTTATTTTGAATACTGATTCAGTTCCTCAAAGTCAATGGCATGATTTCACTATCTGAACATTTGCTCTTTTTTGCTGTTAAAGCAGTATCAGCCCTGTGCCAGCTACTATATTGAAAAGATGGATGAAAAAGGTTCTTTAAGCACTGTATAACCTAAGGCTTTTCCTCTCCAATCAGATAAAGTGAACAATCCAGCTAACTAGGACAACCAATTAAGTCACAATACTTTCCTTTGGGTGCCAAAGTTGTATTTTGTAAAACTCTGAGTAAAACATTGGACTTTCAAAAAAAAAATATTTAAGGATTTGAGGAGATGAAATAGAGCAAATAATTTCGTACACATTAAGGAAAATCTCCAAAGCATGAAGTTAATTCCACAGTTAGAAGAATACGGAAGTGGCATTGTAAAAGACTTTTGAGAGTTTTACTCTGCTGCAGATCACGTCATCAGTAGATTGGCTGAGTAAATGGAAAGACAGGGGAATTTATTAGGTCCCTGCCTTGAACAGAACAAAGGTGTGGAATCTGGATAATGAGGTGAAGTACCTGTGCTCAAAGAGCAATTAAGACTGGCTGTGCTATCTCTTGTGCAACCCAGGGGAGTGAAGGCTTGCCTGGCTATCACAGGATACATAAATAACGGGGTAGTCTTGGGGAGCCAGGACAGCCCTGCTTTTCGTCAGCAGAGACAGTACAATCAAGATAACAGAGACTTTGTGTAGCTCTTTGTTTCCTTGAGAGGCCGCCATGCCCGGTAATTGACCTTTGCCTCATTACCTGTGAAATGCATATTAAAGTTGACACCCCTGTATATGCTAATGAAGATTTTAGAGATCATGCTAAACATGTATGACTATAGCACTCGTCTCTCCACCCAAATCATACTACACGTCACCTAGGGGAGGGAAGCCTCGTAATTTTGGGGATAAAAGGATGGAGAAAATGACTGTTCAATTGGGAGAGAAGAAACTTGATACCTGACGGACCAGTCGACGGGCTGCGTTCTCTTCCTCCGCCCCAGGCAGGGACGCCTTTCTGGGTAAGCGCTGCGCCTTTCACCCTCTGGCGAATGTCACCCCGGGTTGTTGTACTATCGTTATTTTTGCTAGCAATATTAACCTTAATTAATTAGCACTATTGTAGTTACTGAATTTATCAACAGCAATCTCGAATCTGCGACTGTTGCTCTCAATAAAAGTACTAATTTTGATTATTTGTGAATCTGATTCAGTGAAAGTCCTTTGGTGGGACTCTGATAGTAGATCAGTGAAAGTCGTGGGACTGACAAATATCGAAACTACAGTCCTCTTAACGCAACAGAAGGAAAAGGTAAAAGAAAAAAATAAGAGAAGAAAAGAGATCAAAAGCTGGAAAATCTAAAACCTTTGAAAGAGAGTAAGATCATTTTGACCATTAACAGGAAGCAAAAGAAATCATACATCCCATTTTGAAACTTCTGGACAGATTTGTGACTGAAATGTTACATTAGCAGATATAAATACTTTCTAACATTTGTACCAAAGGCCTTCAATTTTCCCCATCAATGTAAGAACGTTAGAAGGAACGGTCAACACATTATCTGAAAACAGGCATAAGATTCAGTTCACCTGCAAACCCTATGATAGGATGCTTTTACGCAATAGACATGAGAACTATGCTGATATAATACCCGACGTGAATATCCAGAGGTGGGAGGAAGCAAACCACCAAAAGCTGCGAGACACCACCTTGAGTTACCGGGGGAAACACAAACAGCGCAACCCTTTGCCACAACACTGTCCAGAATTTGCACTTTTTTTCAGTCCTCTGTCCATAGCCTCCTCAAGGTGGAAGTCAGGGTTTTACGGCTCTTGATGATATGAATATTTTATGATACGGTTCACTGGGTCCAGAAGTAAAGGCACTTTTGTATTCAAAGACTCGTATGTGCGTGTATTGCACAGTGAGTTGCCCTCTAGGCAATCTACTAGAGGAATATTTACTTTTTCTACAGTACTCAATTATACAAAATTTTAAAAATATAATCTCTTTATTTTTATACTTTCAGATACTCCAGTGAATTTGTGGCAATTACAACATTCACAGAGTAATTACAACTGCAGATGTTCAGTAACTGTACTTTCCATAGCGTTCTAGATTTGTTATTTTGCTAATCATAACAGTACCACAGTTTGGATTTTCTTCCAAAATTCAGTTATGTATCTGCAATATATAAATTAATTGAAAAAAATAGTTTTATATTGAGTTTGTGTCATCTTAAATCAGTGTAATTCTAACATACTTATAGAAACATTATTTCAATTTAATCTTACTTTGCATACGGTACTTTGAGATTGCTAATTCTTAAGCTTTCTTGATAAAATAATTCCTAAAAGGTCTCTCTCATTTTCTGGTACACATAAAATTGGATTATTTTTTCCCATTTGATATTTGTCACAGATTTCCTTTTTAAATAATTGAACACTAGCCTGTGTCCAAATGAAGTAAGTTATTTTAGAGCCATCCGTGTTCTTTCAATTCCATTTAAAATATCTGAAAAAGCATTCCAAAGTAATCAGACTTAACACTGCAGCTAAGTCACCATCCAGCCCCCAAAAGCAGAATTAGCTAATCATAAAATATTCTTGCTAGATTAGCTTAAATGCGCATTGCATAGTCATTTTTTTTCTATGATTTCTTCTAATCACTTTGATACAGGTTAAGCTTTTCCTAAGAAACATTGAAGCCTATTTCTTTCACGAACAAAATGTCATACATAATGTGATATCTCTCCCTGTCTAAACAGTGAAATGAACCATTTAAAAGAACTTTTTATGTTACGAGAATTCTACAAGTTTCTATTCCTAATAGACTATGAGGTTCACTCTACCTCTTCCACTACTGTTGCTACCTAATGAATGAAGCATTATCTGTCAAAAGAATACATCATTTCAGAAACACAGAATAATTCGTTCTGTCTCCAGAAGATAAAAAATACTAATTTCTGATGATGGTAGCATTACACCTGTTTCTACAGCTGAACCCAAGTAGAAGTCCCAAAAAGCAGTTACTAAAGAAGCTTCCTCCCCACACCACAAAGGGAAAAAAAAAATCTTTTCTGTTCTTGGAAGATGGAATTCCATTGTATTAGTGAGAAAGGAGGTAGAATTCAAACTGCAAAATGTTAAAATGAGCTGAAGCAATATCATTAAGGGGTGGACCAGACCACTTCATGTTTCCCATCTCTCCAATCAAGGTAAAAAGCAGGTGATGTCAGGTGATGTAGAAGAATAAATTAAGTAGTTTGGGTTTAATTCACTGCAAAGGAATAAGAGAATTAAATGGCAGGACTTACCATTTATTTATAACAGCTTGTCCCCTAGAACATCTTCTGCCTAATATCTAGGTGCTGGTTTCTTGCCATTAACCCACAGTCATAAACTCAAAATTTCCATGAATACCAAAGTCCTAGTTAGGGATCATGTTATAAGAAAAAGAGAAAAAAACAGAAAAAAAAGAAAAATCAATTTGAAATTTTAGACCTTCACTTTTCTACCAAAGCTTTTATGTGTCTACATGTTAAAGACTACTTCAGGCACACCTCAATATTTACTACAAAAAATATTTTTGGACATGTTGACAATATTAATATATCCATCATAGACACTAAATTCCTCCAGGTCATTAATCGTTGTTTTTAATAAGATTGGGAAATATTTATGCTCTGAAGAAATCTAAAAGTCTTTTTAACCTGCTATGGTAACGTATCCAGGTAATGTCTTTGTTGTCCCTCTAAAACATAGAGCTGGGTACCCCTTAGTATTTAATCACCCTATTTCATTGACCCAGGTTGCAGTGCATAGGCTCACTGGATTTTCAGTTCCAGGTGGAAATGAGTGAATCCCATGGAGTTTAGAAGCACCAAAATATTTTTTTTTTCATGTACTTCTAGCCTATGAAGTGCTCTTCTAGACCATCTTCAAATCCTTCTTTGAAAGAAAAAACAATGCCTTCACATGCTGACGAGCTAGCAACATTAATCAAAAGAGAAATGTCTGAATATCATTTGACAAAATATCATTAGACTCTTTCGAATGCAGAAAATGATGTTCTGAAGTGCATACCAGAATGAATATCAGTCTGGTTGGCATCTGAGGGACATGTAGGTTTAGAAAATTTCACTGATGAGTAAGTGTCCCAAAGTCTTTTTCTGGGACATGATGCTATCTTTTGTAAAGCAAAGACGATTATGTGGCTTTGCACATGAATATTTTCACTGTTGTTTTTTTTTTCCCTTGTTAGTTTGGGTTTTTTTTTCTGGTTTTAACTGCAGTTTTAATTGCATCTCAGCACTGCAGTAATAGGTGTTTGGGTTTATTTTTGTTAAAAATTAACAGGAAGGTAGGAACATTTTCTTCTCTTTAACAACATTTCACATTATTTGTGCATGAATCCTATTTGTTTCATTTGAATCTTTCATGTCAAAAGATTTATTTGGATTTATTAAATAACAGATGATCATAACATTTGCATATGCAGCAAAAAATGTATCCTTGGAAACTGTAACGAGCATAAATTAAACATAGTTGAAAGAAAAAGACAGCTACTTTGTATAATTCCTGTAGCACTTTAAAATGATGCTCCAGTTAATCAATGATGAGTTACAGTGCAACTCTTATATTAATACTTGTGACATGTACATTAATAGCTAATTGGAACATCGTGATGAATGTTACAACAATAAATACCAAGAATTAATGAATAGGACATTATTTTTTTTATGCAGTTTCTGACCAAATTATGGGTTCTATTGATTAAATAATCTGTTAATCCTTCAATGTCATGGACTATCATGCTGAAATCACGCCTATTTCCAAGTGTAATGTTTCTCTTTGGTACTGACAGGACTAAGGCTGAGTTAGCAACCAAGCAGGGACTCTCCAAACTAAGAATTTGGGGGAAGGCAATATTAATTATAATGACATAGCACAAATACATTCCTCCTGCACAATCAAGTGTGGTAAAAGAATGGCAAGCTTAGTACCGGGTAAGAGTCCTTTCAGGGACACAAGTGCAGCCAGTAGCTGTGTTTTAATTTTATTTTAATCTGATTTAATTGTTTTTAGCCAATTAAATATGGGTCAGTTTTAGTCTTTCTACACTTCTTTCTCCCTTACAGAAAATGAAAAGGAAGAGGAAGAGGAAAGAGAGAAAAGGAAAGGGAAAAAGGCGAAAGGGAAAAGGAGAAGACCCCTGCCCCTTATTTTTTCGTAACAACTTCAAAAGTACTTTATTAAAGAACTCAGTGGATTTTATTTCCTAGAGAGGAAAAAAAAAAGCGCTTATACCAAATGTCACTTTTTTTCTGATCTGAATTAAGACAGATGAAAAAACTGGAATTACTCTAGATTAAAGGTTTAAGAAAACACTAAAGAACTTGTAGAAAAGCAGAGCTATTTACTGTACCTTTTAATTTTTATTCTGCAATCTGTAAATGCTAAATAATAGCTAAAGACCACGTGCTAAATGGTCTTCTCAAATATTCCCAGGTTTTTGCTTTCACCTGCAAAACTGACTTAATCTGTTCTGGAATTTATGTGCTCGGAAAGAATGAATAAAGTGTCTGGCAAAAAGATCTTGTCCCACATTCCCAAAATGTCTCTCTCTAAAAAGCTACTGCAAATGTAACCTACAAGTAAATACCCATCTATCATCACAAAGTATAGTCAGAATAAATTTTAACTGAAGATTTTATCTAATTCATCTGTTATGAATAGTTTGTGTAAATTGAAATTAAAAATAAAACAAATTAAAATTAAGCAATTTAAAATTAAATTAAAAGAAATGCTATAAATGCAATGTGATCATATTGAAACATTTTTTAAAGTCTCATGAAGAAAAACAAACATTATTTCTTTAACCTTCATGTACAACTCTTAAACTAAAATAGAATATTTAGACAGTATGGGTGAATACAGAAGTCCAAAGCTGGTGCCAGTGAGAAAGATCCTGAGGGTGTAACAGTAGCCTTTGGCCATGCTTGTGCCATGGAAAAGTAATCTGAAGCTGAGGTCTGCATCCCTGAGAAGATTCTAATATCCTTGTTCAGAGGATTAACTCTGATTAATTCATGTATAGGTTTTGATTTTGCATCTTTAGTATTGCCTGTACAAAATGTAAAACGCAAAATAAAGCGTTTCTAGGTGCTTAGCAAGGCCGTCACTTGGGATATTTTTATTTTTTTGGAGGAAAACTTTCTAGCAAGATGAAAGATTGTAAGCAATCTTTTCCAGAGGAAAGGCTAATGTGCACAAGAAAAAGATCTCCTCCAGGAGGATTTAGTACAGCTGAAGATAACATGGGACTACAAAGTCAGTTCTGCTTGGCACCGTCTGCACCTAATCATTCATAATGCCTAAACTGCAGTTTGGTTCCATTCTGGAGCAACCAACTCATTCCTGAGGCAGGAAAACTAAGGCACTGGAAGGAGAAAATGGAAAAAAACTGGCTCAGACTGAGAGGAGGTACAGATCCAGCCTCTCCAGCTAAATGTGTCACTGATTTAAAGTCCCTTGGCATGATTAATAAATAATTAATTCGACATAACTCAAGGGATCTGTTTTTGGTTTTGTTCAGTGAAAACACAAAGGAAATTCTTTAAATTGGAGCAGTAGTCACTTGCACTTACACATTTGACACATCTTCCTCTTTATTTATATGACAAGAAGCTTAAATATAAACCTTCTTGACAAAATGTGCCAGCCTCTCTCATAAACGTAATCAAATACTGGTAAAAGATTGATAAACAAGATGTTGTCATGTCCCAGCTGTCAGCTTCAGCACACTATTGCTGTGTGGCATGTTAAAGGGCAAATGAGCTATATTAACCTAATCCCCAGAGAGAAGCCTAGAAAAGAGATTTTTTTTTTTCTTAATAAAATGACGGAAGTAGAGATTTTAAGGACTTCCTCAGTACAATACTTACTGCAATTCTCATTGCAACCCAGCAAAGGGCTGAAACTCAATGTCTCCCAGATTTGGGAAACTATAGCCGAGTAATTTGTGATTTTATTATTAACTGAAAGAAGCAAGTTTCTACAAAGCATTTCAGAAAGCTGTCAGAAAGCAACAACATTACAATCAAATGTTTTCTCATTTCTGGTTCACACCACATAATTCTGAAAAGAATCACACAAAGCAGAATGTGCAGCACCCCAATATTTCTGCTTTTTGCTGTGCTTGTCTTCTTACAGGCAGTATGATATAGAATGCAAATAAATCTGTAGAAAATAATAGGAAAAGATACATAAAAATATACCTTCCTCTAGAAATTTCTCTACAAAATAAAAAGCATACAGAACCCCTGCTTCAAAGACATAGATCCACATAAAAGAATTGGGGTATCTTAAATATATACAAGAGCAACTAGTCTAGAAAGGCTGGGCTAATGATCTCTCCAACACTAAGCATTAACCTTTTGGAGTGCCTCTAAAAGAGACTTCTTAATAACAGCCATTAGAGAATTATATACAGAGTTCTTGAAATGTTGTCTAATGATGAGTTATACATATTAATTAATTAGTTAATGTTTGTAAAGTGCTTTGAAAAGGAAAAGGATAACACGTCGGTAAGTGCTGACTATTATTATGCTCTATTTTTCGCACTAGCTGTTCCTAAACAGATCTCTGAGGCAATGTAGCTGTGGCTTGTTTGAGAACATTGTTACTTTTCATTCCATTGCTGCACCCTTTAGGTTTTGCAAATCACTGAATTTAACACCGTCAGTCAGGAGCAGACCTGGAAGAGTTCCTGCTGTGTGCAGCACTTTTGCATACGCACACTTGGCTGTGTATGGAAGCGCATCGTTCCATTCTTACATTAAACACACGACACTTGGACAATAATGGCTTTAAAAACATTGAAATGTCTATGTATTTGAGGGCATGGCTTTTGAGAATAATTCACTTTGGTACCCACACCCAAGATGCCCAAGACCTTGGAACTAGCAAAGTCTCAGACTATGCCTTTTCACAGAGAAGTCAGATACCAGTCACCCATGAAGAGATGCTTTTCCATGGCTTATTTATAGAAACCAAGTTCTTTGCCAGCTCCGCCAAGTCACCACGGCCGGCAACAGTGGGCGATGCCCAGACATCCATTTGAAAATGACTGCATGAGATGTTTCCGTATTGAACAGCTGATTTTAGTAAGAGGGCTTAGTGCAGTCTGTGGATGATGCCAAAACAGTCGTGAAATTTTCACCATATGCTACATGTTAAATACTCCCAATTTGTAAATTTTGTTAAGTGGTTTTTCTCATTTTTTTAAACAGACTTACATATAGAAAAATTGTACCTACAGTAACTTTCTGAGAAGATTAACTTTTCTCTTGTAAACTGCAGATTTCTCTGCTCTGTTTACAATTTATTAGTTGGCCAGATTTAGACACAGTTTTTCAGTTTTGTTTCATTTTTTCCATCTCAGAGAGGGAGAAAGAGACTAATTCCTGCCATAATCCTAGTCTACATCCTTCTGTGATTCTAAGGTTTTCTCAGGAAGTTTTTCTCACCTGTTCTTTTTCCTAATATACTTTTATTCACATAAACTCTTTTTTCCTCTTTGTTTCCCTGGACTGGTGTCCCATAACTGCATTAAATGGATTTTTAAAAAATATATATGTTTCACATAATTGAGTACAGATTATTTCTATGCAAATTTCTAGACAAATAACTTGTAGTAAACATAACTGAAATTAAAAAAAACTTTTGGTTTATTTAGTGAATAGTTGTTATTCAAAAGCAGTTTATCCTAATAAAAGAGCAAAAATAAAATGCACCAGTAGAAAAATATGATTGTAATTAACCATTGTAAACCACTAAAGCACAGCTGCCACTTTTACTGAACTATTACCAGGGGCTTTGGCAGCACCAAGTAAATAAATCTTTTTTGGGGGGTTGTTCGGGGTTGGTTGGTTGGGTTTTTTTTAGATTTTATGGAACTAAATACTATGTTCTTCAAAATCATGCAGTTTATAGAACAATGATTTATGGAAAAGATTACAGAAATAATTAAATTTGACAAAAGTTTTAATTTCAATACCACTTCTTTAGTTCTGTAACTTCCTTCTAATTTTTACCTTTCGTTTTCTGCTCTGGTATAAAAACTACATGCTGAGCTGTCATAATAACTATATTCATTTAACAGCATAAGATGCAATTTGCTTTTGGAACAGAGGGTAATAATGGAACTGGACATGGTGACAATATATTGCAAACTATGAAAAACAGGAGAAATGTATAGTCCATTTTCTAAGAAAGTCCTTGCTCATTATTGCTTTTGATTTAGGGTAGATGTCTTGTTTCAGTAATCACATGGGAATTTCTCTCAAGCTATTTACTGAATCCATGACCATACAAAAGATGACTTTTAAGGATAAAGTTGCATGAAGTTGTAGCACCCTGGACTGGAAAAAGTCTAGATCACCAAAATCAATATGGAAATGAAGTTGAACAAGCTGTGGGGAACTCTAAAGGAAACACAGTGAAACATTAAAAAAAAAAAAAAGTTATGGGATTGTCCAAAAGCTTTATCTTACAGGTAATAAAGAATAACAGAATATTAAAAAGCTTACCAAGAACGCAAAGGACAGTGAGACATACATAACCTAAAAAGGAATCTAATCTTAAACAACATTGTAAACTTCTCACAAAGAAGCTCTCAGTAAAATGTAAGCAGGCTTGCATGCACGCAGGTGTCCAAACACCCTTAGGGTTTTTTTAAATACATGCAGAACCAAAAGCTTAAGTGAAAAATCAGTAAAATAAAGTACAATGGTGATATACATATACATAAGGGAGAAAAACAAACATGCTTTTCTATTTTCTGGTGTGTTAATGCATTCTTCTCTTAAGCCCACGTGGGTCTTATGCCAGATAACAGGTGAACTTAGTGCCAGCACTTTATCCTAAAAGCTTCCTTTTTTTCCGTCAGCAATTATTTTCTGATATTTCTTCAAATGACATTTTCAGGAACTGTCAAGCCAAAGAGATTAATTGACACTAACCCACTTTCACCTAAATGCTTCTTCTTACCTTTAGTCTGGTTGGATTATTTGCATAGACCTTAACATTAGTGTCAGCAAATAATCTAATGCAGTACATAAAGACAAAAAAAAATATTTTTCTGTAGCTTGATTTCTGCCAATTTAAGCTCTGCTGTTTCAGAAGCATAAGAAGCCAATGGTGGAAAAATAAGCAGTAAGACTTGAGTTAGAAGATCTCACTAACCACAATCTGCTGAGTATGACTACCAAGGTCTCGTAAAATGCTATTTTAGTTACAAACATTTGCTTTAATATGGAAGTTGTCTGAGGAAATACATTATATTTATTGTTGTATTTTCTTTATTGGAAGGTATTTCTCAGTTTAAAGTTGTATTTATCAGTCCACTAATCACTGTAAACACAGGTAGGAGCCAACCACTAGAACAAAAATGCTGAGTGAAACAGCATTCCATTAAAAAAGACTTTCAAGACAAATATTCTCCATTTGTTTGGATTTTGCCAAGAAAAAAAAAAATTAAGCATAAGTGAGATCTTTGAAATGTTTCTGCTTTTGGATTGGCTGTTCGGCTACTCGATAATGAGAAGGTAAGAAATCCCAAATGTACTTGAAAAATTTAACTAAACGGCTACTCATAGTGCAGAAACAAACTGGATGTCTGCCACTGCCAAAAGACTCCTGGAAATGTCGGTATACAAAGAAGTTTAGCTGTTTTCAACCACTGACATACACAGAACCCTTTGCGCAAGAAGTCTTGTCCTTTCAGTACCTGTAGGTTTGCATCTTATCATCTTTCAGAAAAGAAAGCCCATTTTAGTATTCACCTACATAGGTTTCTTAATGGAAAAGCACCATTACATATACTGTTTTAATACTGTTACTAAATCTGTTTCTAACGTCTATCTTACCATGTTCTTCCAGAGCACATTATCATAAGCCCAACAGCAATTACCTACCTGTTCACCTGCACTAGCACTCACTGCTTTGCTCCGAAGGGCTAGATTTCAGTGATGGGTCTTACATTGCAGGATTAATTTAAGTTTGTCCTGAAATGTTGGATTTTCTGTCTGCATAATTAGCAACAACAACAACAAATTACAACAGTGAAGAAAACAGGCTTGTTAGATTTATATTACGCTTCTTTCCGTAGCTTTAGATTCCATGAAAAAAAATGAAAGGTTACTCTAAAGATGAATGCTTATAATAAGCTAGGGTGATCTGTATGCAAGATTATTTTTTCCATGCACCTAATTTTATAATGAGTTATTCCTTGTTCAAGTGACACTGTTTTTTTTCCTGATCCTCGTAATCATGATTCAACCTCTTGGGAACAGAGACTCATTTATAGTGGCTCTTCCTCACAGGACTTTTGAATTGCTTGTGGCTTGCTCGGAACGCACTAGCAGAGTTGTCACCGGTTGGAACAGGTATTGTGCTTGCTGTGCATTCTTTACATTGCTACCTACAGACTGATGGATTGATTTGAAAATGCCACAGGCAGTTTTAAAATCCCTTGCTGGGATTGGCTGGGGATTGGCTTTAGCGAGACCTGAGGCTCCCTGAGTGAAACTTGCGCTGATGCCTACCAGTTCTCAAACACCACTACTGTTTAGTGTTTCCAGTCACATGCCTGAAGCCAGCAGGCAGTCACGCTTCTGCTGCACTAGACCATATGGTGTGGAAGACAGCGTCCACTAAAACCCACCTAATTTGTCCCTGTTTCTTTTCTACGGGAATCTAAAATCCTTTCCTCTATTCAAATGGTCACCCCTCCCCTGTTTCCCACTCGCCCCAGCACGGATCAGACTCTGAGAACTCATCCGTAAAGCCCCCTGCTAGCTCCAGTTTCAAAATCTTTCAGTGAGCCCATTTCTGCCAGCATTCCTTTTGCAAACCTTGGTACTGTGTGGAGAAAACACTTTTATTACCCCATTTATTTTTAATAGTTGATGCTTAAGCATGTCATATCTTGGTATAGTTTTATTACGCTGTGTATGTGTACATATATGCACCTGTAATAATGTACAAGTGCCATTGCTAAAGAAAAAGAAATGCTAGGAATATAATTAATATCATCCTACATTATAATTTCTGTATTAACAGGATTTTTTACTGTGCACCCTATATTGAAGGGCATGTTACATCCAGCAGAAGAAATTCACTCCAAGTTTAGTGGTATCTTTGTAATAGGGCGTACCTTTTCAGAGCACCTGTACCCTAGTTTTTTGAGATAAAATGAGGTTTCTCCAAGGACTCGGCAGAATTTGGGCTAATGGCTTTGCCTCTAAGCCTTCATCTTCTAAGAACCTTCTTTTCTGAAGGGCCTGCACTAGACCACGGGCCAGCCAGGGGTTCCCAAGCAGAAGCAATGCTCTTGGATCAGCATGGAGGAAGCCAGCAGGAAAAAGAATTTCAGTTCTAGCAAATGTAACCTAGAAATATAACTTACCCAGGTCTCTTTACTACCTGAGGATTTATCAGAATAAACAAACAAACAAACAAACACTGCTCTTCTTTAGTTACTGCCTTTGTTTTAAGAACAAGGACACTGAGATCAGTTTTACAAACATAAAATGCTAAAATATTAGCTTATCTACTCTATACATTACAACAAGCTTCATAAATCTGAATTCCTGGCAGCTTCATTTCACGGTGCTGCAACATTTGAGTGCCCAGAGGATGTCGAAGGTAAAGCTTAGTAATTTCAACATGTTCTAAGGTCAAAACACCTACCCACTCCCAGAGGCAACAGAATAGCAGACAGAACCACCAGGTCTAATATTGTACAAATAGTACCAAGAGAGAGAAATGTGTTAAACAAACAGTGAATATGCATCAAACCCTGCTGTGTTCCTCTCACACAGAAAACAGCTGATACAGTGTTGACGCTACTCTGTTTTATGTTGCAACATGCACATTTCTCACAGGTAATGAGTACAGCCTTCAGTTTCAGCTCCTTTCTCTTTTCATTTTTGAAGTTTCAGCTCAGTCAGAGTGAAAGCAGTTGTTAAGACTCTTAATGGTACTTCAGTGTTTGTTTAACTTTGACTGTGCAGCGGAGTGACACCACATAAACAGAACAAAAGATTCCCATAATTTCTTTTGTTGGGTGCTTTTTTCTGATCATCATCCAGTGCCTTATAGAGAAAATTTATGCATAAGCTAGCTTAAAGGGAAGGCATCTAAAATTGTCTTGAAATACACCCAAAAAAAGTAAAGTAGTGGCCTAGCATATGTTATTTGTCTAGATCACCTTGTAGATAATAAAAGGGAATAATTCATCCCATCCTACAGGGGTGAATCTGTCCAGCGACTGCACCACTTTCTCCATCGACTGTAGATTCAACTGTCTTCCTAAGAATGAAGTTAGGTCAGCCTTTACTGTGGAAGCCAGATAGTTTAGAGATATATGGAAGGATGTAGTGTAATGTTAAACTGCTCAGAAATTAAGACACTGTCATACTTTGGTGCATAATGAAGCCACTGTAGCTCAGTAAAAATGTCACAGCGAGCACATCTCACAAAATTGTACTGTTCCATACTGACAGTTTGAATACCAAGGAGAAACATACCAGGAAATATAAACCAGTGCAAAGTAATCAGTTCCAAAACTAAAAAATATCTGATTATTCATTATATCAAAGAAAAAAATAATCTTATTCATCAAATAGCAGAGAGGGTGCTTGAAGATAAAGTAGGGAAACCAAACTGATTTCAAGATTCCTATAAAAGTCAGAAAAATTGTATTTGACAGAAACCATGAAATGTTACTCTGTACTAATCATCACCAACCTCAATTCATATAATTTCTAACTCTATTAATTACGATTTTATTTAAACCAGGCTAAAAAATGGAAATAACCAGAGAGCTGTCCAGTATTTTGGTAAAAAACAGTCTGAATAATCAACCTCTGTGGAATGATTTGTGAAAGCTTTAATTTATTTTTCCCTACATATGATTATTTCCTCCAGGGATTCATATAGAATATTAGTATTAAAATTCTAAAAGGTAACAATTGGTTAGAAAATTTCTCTAAATAATTCAGAACCAAGACAACCATACATAAATCTTAAATGTGAATGTTACGTGACTTTTTATCTTCATAATATCTACTTTCTCAGAAACCCAGTGACTGTCCCCAAGGGAATCCTAGGAAATAAAACTAAAAACTGCAAAATATTTTTAGGTTCTTAGACGAAAGCTCCGAGGCGCATGCCCAATATGAAATCTGGTATTAAATATTTAAACTCACTAAATCCATATTTTATTTCTGAAACAGAAATACTAATGTTAGGTGTAAGTTCTTCAGGAATGGCATTAGGTCAGATAACATGTTGCATGTGAATATAGTAGCCGCTGAAATTCCTCCTTTGGGCCCTGACTCAGACATACAGTGCAGCTACAGCTATTGCAATGCATTATTGTGCACTGGGAAACAGGCTAGAAACAGTAAACATAAGAAAAAGGCCAGAAAAATACCTTACAGGGTATCGAAGCCTATCCCCATTAATGAAGAAATTATAGAATCCTTTCTGAAAATATGTTGTTTCTTGTTAGGATCTACAATGTTTGTACTCATATTGATATTCACCCATCTCTACTGGAGTTAGGGACTACATCTGTTCTTGTTATGGCTTTATAGCAATGGTCACTTTAACAACCGAATGTCAACCAGATCCTGTGCCCTTTACACAACTCTGAAGACTGCGAAGGTCCTGGTAATCACATAAACTCCAATTTATCAGCGCTTGGAGACTACCATACATCTTTACAAGACATTTTGGTATTCCTCTTTAGTTTTCTTTCTGCTTTCCTCCAGTCCTTCATGATACTAATTTCTATCTAACATTACTACTCTTTTTCTTTTTTTTTTTTTGATTTAGTTTCCTGAAAAGACCATAAAAAAAACATAAAGCAAATCCAGTAAATGAAAAATTAGTCTGTAGGAAAAACAAGATCTAAATTCAAATTAAGGAAGTAAAAATGTCCTGGTAAGGTTGAATCAGTAATCTAAGACAGCACCATTTGCTTGTCACATTAGCTTGTTATTCTGGCTTGCCATTCTTCATCAAAGCTCTACATGTGCTAATAGTCACATCTTTATAAACACATTATCCTTTTTGACCTATAGTGATTTTAGAAGAATCATGTCAAAAGGCATTTTCCCATTAAGTATTTGCATTGATCTTCACCAGGATTTTCACCGGAAAACACCAACCTTCTATTCAAAGAAGATTCTACTTATATTCATACAGTGAAAGTAAACAAAAAATAGCCCTTTTGTACATAATAATTATTAATAGTGAGTTGCAAAGCAGTGTTTGAGTTATAAAAAGCAATACATAATACTTTCAGCACTTTCTGGTGGCAAAGATAAACATTGTTGTGTTAGTCTGTAATTTTAGCATGTCACCATGGAGTCCCTTAAATATACAAAATTGTAATTAACAGAAATTTTCATGTTCTAATTAGTGATAATCTGCTTGCATTAGATTGGTTCATGGAAATGTCCTATCTGTGTGCAAATTTTTTTGTGGTAAGCAAGAAATTTGTATGAATTTTGGCCCCTAAATTCATAAGCTTCAGTATTTTCTTCACATATGAGATGATTGCAAGTACATCAAAAGTAAACTCAAGTCCTATGTAGTCAAATAGAGGGAAGCCAAACCAGCAATTCTGATGATGCTACAGCTCATTAAAGATGCAAATTAAAAATACTAACAACATAGATATTTGCTTAACCTTTTACCAGTATGCAAATCCCTAATCTGATCCTTATATAAGGTTGGTTGATTTATTACAAAGTTTAATAAAGAAGTCCCTTGAGGCATTAAAACTGAAAATTCATTGTCAGAGACACTACTTTAGTCGCATACTTTGAGATTATTTTCAAACTTGTTTGAGTGAAGATAATCTATTTCACTTTGGAATAGAGAAATTGCATATGTTCATACATGGTTCTGGACAATATTCATAGGTGTTCAATTGTAGAATTTAAGTTGGAGGGAAAATCTCTTATATATGCTTCTACTGGTCAAAACTAGGTTCTCTGTCAGGAACTCTATTCATCACAATAAGGGCATATGTTAAAGGTAAGTTCAGCTTTTGGATGCATTCGTTTCCTGTTTGTCTTACAAGACTTACAAAAATATCACATTTCCAAAAGAATTTTTTTCCCAAAAAAGAAATTTCCATAGAAAAATACAGTGTTTCTGGGTCTGGTGGTTCTGTCCCAAATCTTACAGTATTTAGCTCAAGATTTTAATTTCTGTTTTGTTTTCTTCACGGTGCTGCCTGCTGTAGGTGAAAGCGTAAAGAAAGATTTTAGATGATGTGCATTTTTTCCTCCTTCCACCCATTAAATAAAAAAGTCTGTCCCTTATGGCTACAGAAAGAAAACCACTTGGAGATGCAACTTGAATGAACTGAGAAAGACAGAAAATGATGTCATGCTATCTATGTTCCTCAAGTACTGGTTCAAAGAACAAGCCAAGGTTATAACACACAAAAGTGGGTATGTGACCAAGTTGATTTACTGTGCATTGGCTGAAAGACTTTATTAATGCAATTAAAGCACGGAAGCTGATGTTTAGTATTTTGTGTGTAGAAGCTCTTTCAATATTTGTTTATTAGCATAATGGGAAAAGATGAACATATGGACGAGACTAGGAAATATCTCTCTCCATATCTAACACTAACATTCTGTTTCAATCTCCACTTCAAAAGGTATGAGTAGCACCTGTTAGTCCTAGGTTTTCCTTCCAATTTTTACCACACAATTGTCTGAATTAACAGAGAATTGTTCCTGATAGTCTGTACTTCACAGAAGTTGATAAGGTATGTATGATTCTATTTTCCAAATAATGAATGAATTTAAACAAAATAAAATAATTTAAACCCCTATATTCAATTTATCAGGGTTTCTTTGCAGATACACTCATGTATGGCAGCAGCAGCATATAAACAGATAAAAAAAAGAGCCCTCTGCACTTCTCTGGGTTTCTCTTTACAGCTCCCATCGAAATCCCACTTACACAGCACTGTAATTACTCCAGCCTCGCCGCAGTTGCAGTAACTCAGAGAGTACAGTTTGGAATCACTTTGTCACATGCCAAACAGCAAGCAGTAAATCTCTGACAACATAAATTAGTCACTTACTGAAATAAGGAGTAGCGATTAATCACCTCAGAGAATACCTGGCAGAATTACCCACCCCTGGGACTACTATTCCTTACCAACAAACACTGTACAGTAATTCCAGCACATGTTGCATCATCTCACATAGCTGAGACATAATCCTTACCAACTGAAAGAAGATAAAAGTATCCCTAAGGTTCATCTTGATCATATCAGGAGAGACAAAAGCCCCTGCCAACATACTTCTGTGAAAATAATAAAATTCTGTGAAAATAAAATTTTTATTTTATTCATGATTTATGGTATATGTGAGTTGCTTCATGAAATAATACTAATTTTTATTTATAAGAATGATTTTCTTTTCAACAAATAAAATAATTCACAAAGCTATAATTCTCAGTTAATTTTTTTTACAGTTTTTTTTCCCCTCGATATAATATTGTATTTTACGGTCTCAATATCATTTAATTGAATTTCTGATTCCTCATTCATAAAATTTTATTATTTTTTTATACCTATGTGTTCACAGAGTAATTTACAGTACTCAGTCATGAAATATCCTGCTGTGAAGAATATGACATGTACTGATCCGTTTCTGAATGTCATGAAGCTGAACCAATCTCAGCTATAAAAGCTGTTCCATTAGGAAAAGCACAACTTTGTAAGCATCCATCCAGTATAAACAACAATTTTGACCTCTACACTTTGCAGAATAAAGGAAATATACCTATTATTATGTGCATTTTTAACTGTGCTACTCCCGCCAAGAATGAAATTGCATGTCTAGTGGTTGAAGTGATAGAATAGGAAAGAAAAGATCACTTATTTAAAACAGTAACCAACTGGCAATTCAGCCCGCATCTTGGAATAAACCCAGCCTTTGCATAGTGTGTGGATATTCCCAGTCCTGCCTTGTTCCCAAGTGCAGAGTGTGCGCACAATCATAATCCCAAATACAATTCCACTCTCTGCAGTTTGTCCTAGAAAACAGTGTTTTCTCCTCCTTGACATTAAGCATATTTTCTTCAGATTTTGGTCTGTATTGCGTACAATTTCATCACTTTTTCTTTTTTTAATAGACTCTTCCCACAACATCCACAGATTATTAAGAACCTTGAATATACATTCCTTGCAGTTGAAAATAGCTACGACACTTACAATGGTGGCAAAAGAGGTTCTGTTTTGCCTGGGGGGGGGAATCCACATGTACCTTACAGTGAGTTTAACATCAAATCCTCAGCTAATTTGATATGCAAATGCTGTGTTCAGTACATATACAAGACTTTCTTTTCAATCAATATCTATATTATGAAATTCCTTTCTCATTTAATAACAATAATTCTATAACTAGAATTATGTGGCCAGCAGGTCAAGGGAGGTCATTCTCCCCCTCTACTCTGCACTGGTGAGGCCACAACTGGAATACTGTGTCCAGTTCTGGGCTCCCCAGTTCAAGAGAGACAGGGAGCTACTGGAGAGAGTCCAGCGTAGGGCAACAAAGATGACTGAGGGATTGGAGCATCTCCCTTACGAGGAAAGGCGGAGAGAGCTGGGACTCTTTAGCCTGGAGAAGAGAAGGCTGAGGGGAGACCTTATTAATGCTGACAAGTATCTAAAGGGTGGGTTTAAGGAGGATGGAGCCAGGCTCTTTTCAATGGTTCCCAGTAACAGGACAAGGGGTAACGGGCACAAGCTGGAACATAGGAAGTTCCGATCAAATATGAGGAAAAACTTCTTTACGGTGAGGGTGACAGAGCACTGGAACAGGCTGCCCAGGGAGGTCGTGGAGTCCCCTTCCCTGGAGATTTTCAAGCCCCGTCAGGATGCAGTCCTGAGTAACGTGCTCTGGGCAATCCTGCTTTGGCAGGGGAGTTGGACTAGGTGATCTCTAGAGGTCCCTTCCAACTCTGAAATTACGTGATTCTGTGATAATTTCATTAATGATTGAATTTCAAATTGTTTCCCATATCAATAGAGGTTTAGCATTTCACTGTGGAAGGAAAGCTAAAGCTTCCTAACAGTTCAAATTCTCATGAATGCTCAGGAAACGTCTCTACTATTTGTTCATCTCTGCTTGCTTTTTAAGATTGAGAATATTTTCATTCACCTGGTATACAACCATATTTCAGGTCCCAATTCTTAATTATACAGTCATCGATAGTTATTTTTTTCAGATGTAATGGAAACTGAGAATATTCAGGAAAATGGAAACATTTTACAAGGAAATCTTAAGCAATTTTCAGTTTTATAGTTTCCAGTTAATCATCCAATCGCACAAACCACGTGCAGTCTCGAGATCTTTTCTGAACAAAATACAGTGGGCAGAAAACACAAATCTTTTTCACTTGTATTTATTGCGCTGGAGCCAAAATAACAAATAACGCTAGTAAACTTCAGACTTTGTCTCTCCTATCTGTCTTTAAGGATAATGCAGAAAATATTCTCTACCGTGCAGCACAGTAGATGGCAATGGAAATTATTTTATTCAGTCTGCCTAGAAGGAATTTGAAATAATTATCATAAGATCTTTCAGTAGTAAAATTGCTTGTGAATGTCAATTAACTAGGTTTCTAGGATGTTTAGGATAGAAATTACAAGATGTGTCAAAAGTCTCACCCCATTTTTATGATCTGTGGCAGCAGAGCACTAATGCTCTAGGACAGAAATAAAGGTTAGATTTTTGACGCCATTCTTTACCAGCTTCCTTATCTTAACAGAGCCAAGTAAGTACGTATAAAATACAACTACAACCATACATTTTTTCACCATCACAGACTCTTTTACCACCATTAGCAAAAAGTCTTGACTAGGGGTCAACTGTACATATTTGTCCAATAATTTGAAATTCTGTATGCTCTGCTGAGTAACGTTAGGAAGTAGTTGCTCTAAGACAGGTGCCATTGCCTTTGATGTTAAGCAGTGACCCATGAATGCTTTCAGCAACTGACCCATACCAACGTACAATCCAAGTAGAACTGGATTATTTAACTGGAACCATTTGCAGAAAACTGTGAACAGAGGCAAAATGGCTTGTAAGAATATGAAACATTTTGTTACAGGATAAGTAGTAGATAAGTAAAATGTTAAACATAACCAAACACTGAGACTCATTGGATTACTAAAAAATCTAGTAAATACATTATGTTGACTTAATATCCTTTGATTTATCAAGTAATTTAAATCAGTTGATAATCTCTGACATACTGATCACAGACCTTTAGGATTATTTATTCAATTGTAAATTTTGGAATAAAATGGTTACTTTTTTTTTTTCATGTCCTTTTTAGAAGTCTATTAAATACAAGCGCTTGTGAAATAGATATCAGTAGTGCATCAACAATCCAAAGAGGAAATATTCGTCTTTTCCAACACAAGTTTAGAAAAAAAAAAGAATGTATAACTTTTGCCATAGTGTTACTTGTGTTACGTTGTAGTTTATTATTTTCGTTAACTTTTCTTCTGTCCAGCAGCTACATCTGGAAGGGCATCTCCTTTTTACTATTTTTTTAAACTGTGTTAATGTTCAAGTATCTCATTTCCTCACTTTTTCCTTGTTCCTGTCATTTTATTTCAATGCGTAGTCCAATTGTTGATTTGAATAACATCACTGCAGAAGAATAGTAAGAGTACTGCAGCACATGGGGGGTGTGCTCATTTTAGAGGTGTTCTGAAGAACCAGAACAAGTAAGTGTTCTGTGCAAGGACTCACCTTATCCAGATCATTTCAAACTCATGCAGTTATTTGTTAATATTGCCCATTTCCCTGTTTTGTTTATATCCAAAACAAACCCAGACCTCTAGCTTTGACTAAGCTAAGGACTACATAATAATGAAATCCCCACAACTTTAGCTTAGTCAGACTTTTCCGTCATATGTCACACTGTGACCTTAATTCATTACACTCTTTTGTGTTCACATCTCTGTTTCCATGAAATTTTTTGACACTAGCATAGGATGACTGACTCTTCACAGGATGCAAATTAGACATGTATGGATGCCTCAAAAAACCTCTCTCTGTTTTAGAGTGGAAAGTCTAAATGAAAGTCACCATCTCCTTACACATACTAGAAATATCCACCTATTAAAAATATTGTTTCCTTTACCAAGCAGCTAATAAAAAACAGAAACACAAAAAATAAACAAGGCTTTGTCACTTCTCATTAAGGCAGAAGAGGATGAGTATGACTGTTGATAGCTCCTTTTTATTTCATGCCCTTGAAAATTCTTTCCCTGCATTTCGTATTTTGCCTGCTGCTGCAAAATATCAAGTGCCTCTCTCCATTCCCTTGCAGTAAATACAAAGACATTTTTCCCTCTCATTTTCAAGGAGGTAAGTCCATAGTACAAAAAAAAATACATCAAAGTAAGTACCGATAAGGACAAAACTGAACTTTATGGATTCATCACCGCAGAATATCCACACGGGATTTATTCTGAAAACAGAAGCCAACTGAAGTCACATCAGAGTGGGTGGAAGACTGGGTATTGTGGGTCTACGGTTTCTTATAAGACAGTAAACATACTGTTCAAATGCATAATTAGTCCCTATTTTCAGAATTGCTCTTTTTTCCACAGTGATACAAGTGACTGTAAATGAGCATATATTTCAGATGCATTTACAGAATCACAGAATGGCCGGGGTTGGAAGGGACCTCTGGAGATCATCTAGTCCAAGCCCCCTGCCAGAGCAGGGTCACCTTAGAGCAGGTTGCACAGGAACGCGTCCAGGCGGGTTTTGAATGTCTCCAGAGACAGAGACTCCACCACCTCTCTGGGCAGCCTGTTCCAGTGCTCTGCCACCCTCACAGTAAAGAAGTTCCTCCTCATGTTGAGATGGAACTTCCTACACTCAAGTTTGTACCCATTACCTCTTGTCCTGTTGCCGGGCACCATTGAAAAGAGCCTGGCCCCATCCTCCTGACACCCACCCTTTAAGAATTTGTATGCATTAATAAGGTCACCCCTCAGCTGTCTTTTTTCCAGACTAAATAGACCCAATTCCGTCAGCCTTTCCTCATAAGGGAGGTGTTCCAGTCCCCTAATCATCTTGGTAGCCCT
>VYZM01015009.1:0-21588 GCA_013398915.1 Dromas ardeola | reverse complement strand
AGCTGCTCTCCAGCAGGTCGGCCCCCAACCTGTCCTGGTGCAGGGGGTTATTCCTCCCCAGGTGCAGCACCCTACACTTGCCCTTAGTGAATTTCATAAGGTTTCCCTCCGCCCAACTCTCCAGCCTGTCCAGGTCTCTCTGTATGGCGGCACAGCCTTCCGGTGTGTCAGCCACCCCCCCCAGCTTTGTGTCATCAGCAAACTTGCTGAGGGTGCTCTCTATCCCCTCATCCAAGTCGTTGATGAATATATTGAAGAGGACTGGGCCCAGTACTGACCCCTGGGGAACACCACTCGTCACTGATCTCCAACTGGACTCTGTGCCCCTAACCACCACCCTCTGAGCTCTGTCTTGCAGCCAGTTTTCTATCCACCTTACTGTCCATATGTCTAACCCACTCTTCCTAAGCTTCCCTATGAGGATGCTGTGGGAGACCGTGTCGAACGCCTTGCTGAAATCAAGGTAGACCACATCTACCGTTTCAACCATTTATTGCTTTAACCATTTAGAATGATTAAACCACTGTGTTTCTGTTCATATGTATGCTGTTGTAGAAACAGTTATCAGGTCACCAGAAAAAAAGTTAAGAAAGTTTGAAAACCATGTTCTGTAAAAATAGTTATTACCAAAGAAGAGTACTGTGCAATGTACTCCATATCCTCATTGGCAGTTAAGACCGTAGGAAGTGAAAATATTCAGCGCTTCAGATTTAAGGTTGTGCTTTGTCAATGGATGGAACAGCTTTAGCCATTTTGTTTACGTGTTATTGCAATTACTGTAGTGAAAGGGTTTTCCACCATAATTCAGCATAAATCACTTGGACCACTGTGTTAACATGCTACTCGTTTTCCAGCTCATCGAAGATAACCTGGTAGATAGAACTAGTAAGTAAATATTTGGTAAGCAGTACTTTTTCATTACTGAAATTTATAATTATAGTTCTTTCCCTCCGCAATAATTGAATATATCTAATTGCTCTTCCTTTTAACTTTAATGCTAGGTTTCAAACTGGTGAATGGACAGGAAAGCACCATTAGAGACTTTATTCTAGCGTTGCTTTCCCTCCTGTACAATGATTTGAACTCAAGCAATAAAGTTAAATGGAAAAGGCACTATACTAGATTTTCAATTACAGCAGAGGCAGGGAGCCACAATTATCCCTTTCATTACTGAAATACTTCTCATAGCTACACAGGCAGAATCCCTGCTGCTGCTACTTCTGCTATTCCTGTTTCTGTTACTGCTGCTCTTAAATTGAAGTGCCCTTGAAAACAGATGAGGTTATAGGTCACCAAATAGAATTTAAAATTGTGAAAAATGTGTATTTAAAGGAAAATTAAAAAAAAAAAAAAAGGAGCAGGAACACAGAGACATTCAGACCCTCTTTTTCCTTTTTCTGCTGCAAAGATACGATGTTTCACCAGATCTGTAATAAATTATAGTAGTAGTAACTGTGCCACTAGTTTGTCAATGGGCATGAAATATGAGTGTAAGCCCTGTCTGTCTTTTAAGAGCACTTATATCCAGAGATATTTTGTACCAAGAATCCACTGACTGAACAATTGGGTGCATTCCATCTCTGGTGTACCCATCTTTTACTGTGTTACCAAGAAAAAAAAAATCCTTTAGTATTGTTTTGAACATCTTTACGTGAAGGATATCGTATCTCAGGAGCAGTTCTTCTTTTGGATGTGAATACCCTTTCTATCAAGCACATAAAACTAACCAACCACTTCAAGGGTAGAACTGCAAATCACAAACATTTGCATAGCCTTCAAAGTGGTTTACCTTAGCCTTTTGTGAGGTGGACCTGCAATTCAGACCTTGCCTATAAGCCTCCTGTGTGATTCAGAATTGGCTCCTCTGCAAGAACTAAGGCAAAAAATAGGAAGAAAGGGCCCTATGCCATCTTTTCTTCAGTACAGAAAAAAAACATGACTTATCCTATTAATACAGTAAGTATTAATACAGTATAATTAATACAGTAAGTGTGAAGATTCTGTTTCAGACTGAGCAGAATACGTGTCAGGAAGCATATGAAGTTTATGTAAAAGCCAAGAAAAACTGTCTAAGCACAGTAAATAATAGATTACATAAAACACAAAATCCGTAGCTGCGCCTCTAGAAGTACAATAGCTAAAATGCATTCAGCAAACTGGACACAATGATCCCTGCCACATAACAAGACCAATCATCTTCACCTAACTAGAGTCTCAGCACTCACCAGTTAACACACAGGCTAAAAGTATGTTTCAAGGAACATATTGCATGCTGATATATCATGAGAATTGAAAACGTGCAGTGGTCTTGCTGAAAATTTCAGTCATGAAGAAAGAGCCGTCTGGTCCTTAAAATTTTCTGCTGAATAAAGAAGTCCAGGAAGCATACTTTTCAAAATACTTTAAAAATGTCATACTTTTACAAGTAAAAAATAAAAGCAAAGCCTTCTGAATTACCTCAGAAATCTTTTTTTTCTTCCTTCTTACAGTTTTGAACCACAGAAAGTCAAAGACTTCGAAAAAGGTTTCTTTTGTGGTTTTTGTTGATTTTTTTCCTCTTTTTTGACAAAATTAAAACACACGTAATTATGAGTGAAATAATTTGCTGCACAAATAGAATGACGTGGTTATGTGAACACACCATATTTTATTCTTGCTAGAAATTATTTGCCATCTAACTAAAATTACCAGACACGCTTTTTTTGCAGGGGGCTAAAATGTCAATGACTTCCTAATGACAGTTCCATAATAGCAACTATTACTTTGAGTAGTATATGAGCCTTTTCTGACTCTTATCAGTTGAAGATATTGGAGCCTCAGAAACACTCGTCTCTGTCTCTGAGGAGAATAGTCTTTCTTAACTCTAAAAACCTTTCTTGATATGCTGGCAATTTACACTCTTGCTGAACTATTACTCTGCAGTGGAGTGCAAGATACACTTTCTGTCGCTGTGTGATAGAGTCTGATCCCAAAATTTTCTATGGCAAAATAACTTGCAGTTATCACAGACACAGGGAGTATTCAGATCAATCACAAAATCGGCAGCTTTGCTTCTTGTGCAAGTAATCATATGTTGCCTGCCCATGGAAAAGAATTCTCATGCGCAATTGAAATAGCTTTGTACAGGTTCTATGGCAAATTAAAAACTTGGTTTCTGTTCTATTATTTTCTCTTCCTCAAATCCCATTCAATGCTGTCAAATTTCAGCTTTAAGCCCAGTGACTATTAAATATCCCTTGTTCTTTCTTCCTTTCCTTTTTTTTTTTCTTTTTCTTTTCTTTTCTCCTGAGAGAGGGAGAAACATTAGTACCTTTCTGTGGAAAGATTTGGGTTTTGTTTGTTTTTGTAGTTGCATATGTAATACTGCTCTCTGTATCAAAAAGGCTATCCTGGAGATAGAATAAGCACAAAGAGGACAATTGACATGATGAAGGATGTCTCACCTCCTTAAACAGAGAAATAAAAACAGCTGCGTACCCTTCAGTTTGCAGAGAAGAAGAATGAGGCGAGATCACGGTTTCAAATTCATTAACGGAGTGGGTAAGATGGACATGGAACTGTTAGTCACCTAATTTTCTGACCCTAGAATTAGGGAACACCCATTGAGACAATCACAAGATCAATTTAAAACAGATGACAGAATACATTTCTTTACACAGTGGGCAGAAAATTTCTGGAATCCATTTCCACAGGAGATTGCGGAGGTAGATGGTATCAGCTGCTTCAAAAACGGATTAGGGAAATTCATAAATGATAGGCTTGTAAACTAGATGCTGAGGTGAACAGTCAGGATCATTAATCCTATGACTGTGGAGAAGTATGAGGAAAATGAATATCAGATATTGGCCAGATTTTTGTGCCTTCCCTAAACATTATCTCTTACTGTCACCGAACTTGGTGGACCATTTGATCTGATCCAGAAGAGTATTTCTTATGTTCTTACACTATTATGTTCTTACACTAACTCATGATGAATATTTAGAGATAAATATTCCAGTACAGGCACTCAGTATTCAAAAATCTAAAAAACACCACCAAACACCTAAGAAACCTTTTCCAAATAAATCCTTTCTCTTTCACCACATCTAGTCTCCCATTCTTTGGAAGAACTTTGCAGAGAATATGTCTCCTCCTCCTCTGAAGGTTTCAAGCAGAGTCCTTGCGCACGCTCTGTATTTTCAGAAGCACCGATCTCTTTAGCACCCCTTCCTTTGCTTTCCATCTCTCTAATTACTTGTTTTCTCCTTCTATGCCTTTCTTCCAAGATCTTAGTTTATCCCAAGTTTTCCCACCTCCCTAGCTGTTACCTACCACATTGAGTCACTGCAGAGCTAGAGAAAGATGCAAATGAGCCTTTGCTCCAGCTGCCTCTTATCAGCTCAGCCAAAGTAAGGCTGAACGCCAGGAAAACAAGAAACAGGAGGCAGGCAGGATAAAAGACTGGAAGTACAGGCAGAATACTGAATATCTGCAGCCAAGAATGAAGAGTAACTACTACTACCCATACTACCTTTGTTTTTCTTATTCCATTTTCTTATAGCAACTTGTATTTTTTTTTTAATTCCCATCCAATGAAAGGTGATAAGCCAAGAACCAATGCTGCTCTGTAAGACTGCAGGATCCAAGTGATTCTTTGCTTTTTTTTTTTCTCTCTTTTTTTGTTCTTTCTTTCTACTACTCATATGTCAGTAAAGAAAATATTAGAATTTGTGGTGAAAAGCAAAAAGAAACTCGTTATATTACTCAGGAGCAAGACCAACAGCACACAGTTTAAGGACAATAGTTCAAGAACCTTTGTCTCAAAGCAATGATATAGACATTCTTCCGCCTTTTTGCTGCTTCTTCAGTGTTATAGCGTAAAAAAGTTTGTGGACAGAACCTGCCCTTAATTCTGTACAAACTGAACTCAGGTTGAATTAAAATTTGAATGATGCTCAGTTTCTCTATCTCCTAGCCTCAGATGCCTGCAATTCAGGGGGAAAGAGCTCCTAAAAGCTTAGATTCTTCCTGCTGTTTGTAAGAGCAATGATCCATAACATAAACTTATATTGCAAGGATCCGTTCTTGGAGTTAATAATTCCATTTCATCAGAAATTTTACTGTATGATTTTTCTCTAAGTCTCTTCTCTTTCCCTGAATGGAACTCCTAACGCTGACAGCAGTTCACACCACTTGTGCCATTCAGCTGTTCGCCTGAAACTCAACAGAAAAGACAAGACTTCAGCTGCAGTCTGGTATCTATATACATCGGGCCTGCTATAGGAGATATATGGAATATGCACTTACGTAAATAGGAGCAGAAGTTATTAAAAGTGGTTTTGTATATATGTGAGAACATATTTCGAAGCATAACTCACCTGTTAGTTAATCTTTTTTTTTTACAAAACAGAATTTAAATAAACAAGAATATATCAACAATTTTTTGTTGAAAAGTATACTAGACAACAATAAATGTGTATCTATTATGTACAATGAAATACAAGCCAAATCAATATGGAAAGTAACACAAGAGGTGCTTCTGAACAGCTTCGTGTCAATAGAGTTCTGGTGCCTGTGTCCATGCTCGGCTGTCAGAACAGCAGGATTGTCCTCTCTTACACACACGCACACAAACTCTCTTCATGGCTGGCTGTGGCACCGCTTTAAAGAAAATATAAGGCAAGCACATGTGACCAAGTGTACACAGCAGGGAAGAGTCATGGGGTCAGAATGATAACAACTATGCCTTGATGAATCCTTGGTAATTTAAGGTGCACTCCCTCCCAGTCAGCTGCATTTCAGAAGAAAATTGGAAACATCTTGGATGAGTCCCAAGGCAGATAAAATACTGAGTTCAGTTCTGTCTAGCTGATGTGCAGAAATTCGCAGCAGTGCTGACAGGGATAAATGCTCTGCCTGGAAAATGGCAGGCCGCGCAGAGCTGTATTTGTCATTAAAATTACCCAACAGATCATTTGTTACATGTGAACTGTGCCCACCTACTTCTAAATATCAACAACACGTTTGATCAGAAATGGAGATGTAGTGGCTGTTTTCAGGTCAGTGTTTCCTTTGCCATACAGAGATTATAGTAAACAACACTATAAAGACAAGTAAACATATCCTTTGCAGGGGTTCATCATCAGTAATTTAATTTAAAATATAGCACCTAGAAATCTAGCAAACTGGAAAAAAATTACTGATGTTATATAACTTGTAAAACTATTTTCTGAAAGAGTAGTTTTCATTCTCTTCCAAAATAATTAACGTATTTTATATGCTCTTACATAGTTGTTTATTAAATTAAAAACACAGTGTGTGTGAAAATTTAATCGAGTGACTAAAATTTTTTCCCTACTTGGTAATGATTCATCATCAGGATCTAACAGAGCTCAACTTTCATCTCTCCCAGGAGAGTCCCCAATCTTTGCACTTGCAGTTATGGGTATACTGAACTTCGCAATTACAGAAGTGTGCAGCATGTGGCGTTTAGAAATAAAAGGATTTGTGCCATTTGTGATGTGGAGTTAACATGTCACTTTCATAAGATGTAGTAAAAAGCTTCAAGAAGGGCAAAAGAACACGTGTTTGTGCCCTACTTCCAGGGACACACAGTCTTCATAAAACCTCTGGCTTAACCTTCTAAAAAACAGAATACGAAAGAGTGAGATTTTGTGATACATCACAGAATTCTTACACTGCTGGCTTCCAATTATTTCTGAGGCTTTCTGATCATGAAATATCCACTGAATGTATTTATTATAGTCACTATATTCAAACTGAGAATTAGACTTTATTATCATTATATTTTTGGGAAGATCATTTTTTCTGCTTCACAATTCTAATTTCCAAACAGAAATTACTTTTTAAATGAGCTTTTAGATGACCTTTTGGTTACTACTCTACAAGACGAAACTCTGATATTTAGAAAAATATTTGCATTGTATACATCACTGAAGCACTGACAGCAGTATATTTGACTTAGTATTCATTCATACAACACGTTTTGTAATGGTACCTTCATAATTTGCTTTCTTAAGTACCAATTCTACAAATGGTTTATCTTCCTAAATTAAAACACAAAAGCCATCCCACTGAAACACCTTTAGATCCTGCAATCTCCATTAGAGAACTGATGTATCAGGAATGACTGATTTCTCATAGCTTATAGCTGCACTCAACTTGTCTAGCTATTCCCACCATGCTTCCTCTACATTACCTTCTTTAATGGTTTTGGAATAAAATATGCTATAACATTACCATAAACATTGCCTTGCCAACAGCTGTTGTCCGTTTCTCAGGCTTCTTCTCAATATTATATGACATTTTAAATAAACAAAAATCTATTGGTGTCTTTAACAACCTTGCTATTGATCCTCACGATTAAAAAAAAAAAAACACAAAACCAACAAAACCCCGAAGTATAAAGGAAAAACAAAGCAAAACTCATTGTAGCTGAATTCCAAAGATCCATCTGCAGACTCTCTGCTACAGTTTCTGCATAGCTATCATTATCAGTCCTTTCTTTTATTTGATGTGTAAGTTGACTAGAGGAGGTTGGCAGATGCAAATGTTTGTGATACTGATAACACAGCAGTGACACCCAGCTACCTATTTTTTTATATTACTGACAACTTTGCTTCTTGAGTCTGTTCAAGCTTGAAAGAAACTTGAATTTAAATCAAAAGTATATGTATTTTGCTAAAATTAACAATAACTAGTTATTAGTTAAGAGGAAAAAAGATTACAAAGGTAGGATTTACATTCAATTCTTTGTTTAGAGAGATAATACTCAAATAGATTAATCTCTGCCTCTAATCGTCCCAATAATAATAAGCACTCTGATCAAAAATATATAATAAAACACACCAGCTAGAAAGGTATGCCTTTATCCAAAACTCTTGCTTTTCTTGAATTTTGCTTTCATTATCAAAGTATATCCTGATTTGTGCTAGCCGCTCTTGCCTTCTGCAAATGACCTGGGGCAAACAGAACGCTGACCCTGACAGCTTGAAGAGGGCACATGACAACACCGCTAGTTCTACATATGAATCCTAAACCAGATACTTGAAAATTGCATTGTAATTTGGGGATATTTTAAACATGGGTCTGTTCTTCTGAACTTTTTAGCCACACACTCCAGAAGGAGCAAAGAAGTCAGTCCAATAATGTTTCTATGTTAGAGGTACACAAAAGCCATTTTTCACTTTAGCTTAGATTAAAGCATGTCAGCAGCAGCCTATCTCATGAGACCGCTCTGGTGAAATGTGGGAGAAAGGCAAGCTTTGCTGTCAGTTTTTTGCAACTAATACTGATACACTAATACACTTGGAAATTATTTTAACAATAGATTAAACCTGAACCACTTGTCCCTCCTGGAGGCCTTTTTTCTTAAACTAATAATTACTGTAATGATACGATGTTAGCATACTTAGAACTGTCAAGGAAACAATTGTGTTTCATAGAAAACGCTTGTTTCTGAAAGCTGAATATTTTGTTAATTAATGGGAAAGATTATAAAAAAAATACTGTAGTTTTTGTAAACTATGTAGTGTTAGAAGTAAATAGAGGTTTGGATAGCCAACAGCCCTACAGTCAGAGATCTCACTCCAGATAAAACATATGCTGACTTATGTCTCTGCTGTTCATAATTCAGAAGAGAACCGAGGACGTGGGTTTCCCACCTCAATGCCTTCACCATTTTGTATCATCTGTGATTGTTTTGTTTTCTCTGTTTGAAAAAGAAACAATTCCATGCTGACATGGGTATTCTTCCAATTACACTTTGCTCTAAGATGGTCACTTTAAGTTAAAAAATTTAATTGGAAATGCGTCAGCTGGTGTGAACACTGCCCAGAGGGGCAATAACCATTTTTAAGTTCCATTTTGTGGAAAAAAACAAAAACAGATACATGGTTTAGATACGCATTACATGGTATTGTACTAAGATGACAAATGAACAAGGGATACAGCTGCATTCACTAACAGTTCTGTAATTCTGACATTACATTAAGGCACCGTGGGAAGGCTGTAGCCTATGTGTTTCATTTCTCCATTATAGGGGATTGTTGTTTCAGCATGTAGTTGAAATGATCTGCAACTTCTGCCTCTACAAGTTTTACGGTTTTGTGGTAGTTTGGTGCAGTGCTGCTCTGTTCCTTTTATTTTCTTGTTTCTTATGATAATTTACAAAATTGTCAATTTCTGGATTTTATGCATGAGCTTGTAAGCATCAGACGTAACTAGAAAAATGAGGAAAATACATCACAAACCATGTTCTCAAATTTTGTTAGTTTATTTTGACAACTGAAGTTCAATTTCAATAATTTGTGGAGCTCCATAACATGGTCTACTGTGTCTGAAGACTACGAGATTTCACTGTGTCCTTCACTCTTCTTTGCAAGGAAGTGAGAAAGCAAAATGCTGTTTGGCATGAAGTTAATTTATGTTCATTTGGTCCAACAGTTACAGCAGCAGGACTGGGCAGCACCACAAAAACATTGCTCACTTGCTCATCTACTGAGGAAACAGAAAAAATACAACATGACATCTCTTCAGTCACTGAGCTTGAAAGGTGACTGCTGAATATCAACCACGCTGCTAAGAACTACTGACGATTCTAAAACTAATGAAGTTTAAAAGATTCAATACAATTTTCTGATAACATGTTCAAGTGAATCTCTGCCTACTCATTCTACTAATGATGGAATGAGATTAAAGGTCTCATTCCTTAACCTCAACAGCTCATTGTGCCTTACCCCTTATGCCTGTCTAGTCCTGCTGAGATCGAGCTTGTTTCAGAGCACTGAAATATACAACTACTCTGAGTAATATACCCACTCCGTACAAGTGAATGTATGGACAAAAAGCTCTCGTTCTGCTGGCCGAAAATGCACCCTATTACAGCATCCAGACAAGCACTCCGACCTACTAGTGACTCCTGAAATTCTCAGTAAGAGGCTTCTTTCTTAATTATCCTTTAGGCCAAGGAATCAACTTACTGGTTCAGGTATTTATTTCCATAAAACTTCTACAAAGAAAATGTTGCCAAAAGATTTCTAACTGTTCAGCTTCAATTTTCTTGCTCTAACTTAGAAGCTTTAGTGGTTTTCTTAAAAAAAAGTCAGCAATACATAAATTTCTCTTTTTCCTAAAGCTGTATTTTCTGATCCCAATCAGGCTAAGTCCTCAAAGTATTTTCTTACTAGATCCTTTAACCACAACTAGAAGCCTAGAAGCCTTTAACCACAACTGATGTTCAACATAACATACAGAAATAGCCTAATAGTAACTCTCATCTTCAGTTAATTCTTTACAGTGTGCTATTTTGAATCTTCAGGGCTCATTCCTATCAGTGGATACCTGCAAGAATTCCTTTTAAAACTTTTCCAATATTTCTTTTCATGTGTATTTCTGTTTTAAAAATAGTTTTAAGGAATACAACATTTTATTATGGATTTTTGGATTTATGGATATTTTTATCAATTTTCCTAGCATATAAAAAATAACAGAGATTTTGAGCCCACAATATTTATACCCTAAGTAACTACCCTCACCCATTCAATACTTTACAGTATATTTTCTGTCTCAGCCTTTATTCTTTTTTTTTCTCATCTTCATGACACAACACCAGTATTTTACAGATACAGAAGAAGAAAAATGTCAAAATCTTGCAAATTTTACTGGCAAAATAAAATCATTCCCTGTCAACTCAAGCTCAAACACTTTAGCTGTTAATATTTTCTTCTTTATTACAATGATACATGCAATATAGCTTTGAAAGAGTCATTTGGATCCAGAACAAAAACAAGCTACAAGAAGTTAAATAGGTTCAAATAAATATTCACGCTTTACCTGCTTATGTAAATCAAACTCCAAAACCTTTCAAGTTTGCTCAACAAAGACTTCAGTCCAGCTTGTAAACTGTTTCCTAAATAGGTCTTTAAGAATCATTTTGGTCATTCAAAACATTCTGTGCAGTGGAATAAAATAAAAATAACAGAAAATATGAGACTGACACACACAGAAGCCTATTTATGTATTCAGTAATTCTTATTCCAGTCAGTCATTCTCACAGTAACTCAGATCTGTCAAAATCTATACTTTTTGGCATACTCTATCAACTTATATATTTCCATTTGATTTCTAATCTTATATACATTTATGTACTTCTCCACTCTTCCATAAACTGACTTCAGAGTAATAGCTGTCTTTATACAACATGCCATTTCCTGATTTTTTACTAAGCTAAAGAGTCCCTTTTTCATCTGTGTTTGCTGCCAGCTACCTTTATTTCAGCTGTTTATATTTTAAGATTTTGGAGAGTGAGGGTTGGAGCACTCATGCTGCGTTTTCTCAGTTCTCTCGCTTGTGACATGGGCACCCATTGAAAGCAGGTAAAGTATTTTTTCCATTATCGTAAATTTTATTGAATAATATTGGCACACCTTCTCAGTCGCTTTATTGAGCCTGTGAAATGAATCCATGACTCTGACTCTGTCTAGGGAGCAAAGAAATCTGGTGCAAAAGTTAAACATCATTTGCTACATTTGAAATTTTATTTATTTTAAAGGCTTAGTCAGCGACCTTCCAGTATCTTAGAAGATATTATCAGGAAAGTGGAACCAGGCTTTTCCCAATGGGTCATTGCCGGAGGAAAAGGGTATAAAAAGAAACACAAGAGGTGCTAACTAGATATAAGGAAAAAAAAAAGTCATGAGTCACTATAGGATGAGGGGTTGCACAATTTCCATCCTTGGAAGTTTTTAAGAACCAACTGGATAAAACCTTTAGCATTGCTAAAATATGTGACAACACTACACAGATTCCTAAATACTATGTATTCATAATCATAGCAATCTGAATCAAGAATGAAATAAAAACCTGGCTAATTTGACAGGTAGTCTTGATCTGTCTGCCATAGTCTTGATCTACCTTGATTAATTCTCAGGACATTCTAAAGGCTTTTCCGAAAAGTTCCAAAACTTCTGCGTTCATCCCAAGAGAAGAGCAGAGCTGGAATTATACCTAAGACTACAGCCCTCTTTCAGTTTTAATATCTCTTAAGAAACCAGTACCTTGCATTGAAATAAACTGAAAATGTCTTTGCAGTAAGGCTCCTTTCTAATGTGAATAACACAGGAATGACATTATTTACATTTTGTGTTAAACTTGACAATTAATGAAGAGAATGAGTGACATACGAATATGCTTCTTTTGTAAGTTAAAGGACTGTCTCTGACTGTATCATTCTTGTTTCTGAAACCTAAATTTGTAGGTTTATTTTCCATGAAGAACAACTGTCATGAAACAAACTCTCTCACATGATTTGGACCTATTAAGTTATATTTTTGAGTCAGATGTTACAATTAATGCATTAGTATTTTCAAGTGTAAGCCCATTTATAGCACATACTGCTGCTATTTCAAACTATCATTTTATATTTCCGCCAGTGAACACCACGCTTTTTTGAGACTATTTCACTTCAAATATATTTTTTTAAACTCTAAAAGCTTTGGGAAACTGTTACAGCCAATTTCTACTTCCCATAGTAAGATTATGAGGAAGCCTTATGTTAGGGCATTACAATTTACTGCCTTTTTGCCATAGTCACTGAATAAGCTTGTATCGTCATTTCACTGAATTTTTTTGCGAAGTATTTGACAATATATTCGACAACATTATTGTCATACCACTGAATTGTTACTAGCATGTATTTTAGAGTAAGTAGTTTAATTCTTTTGTGTCTTACCAAATATTGCCAAAAGGGGGAGACACATGGTGAAAAACTGTTGCTGAACTGTGCCCATGCAATCCATCTGCAAAGTCACAACTGTTATGGTGCCATCTGATTTTATTTATTTACAAATATTTCCTATTGGGAATTGATTTTTAAATCCATTCTAATGAACAGCTGGTTTGGTATCTTTTTCCTTTATTTGATTTGTAAACCCAAAAGGTCCAGTTATCTCAAATTGTTTGTTTTAATTTTGTGGCAAAGGATGTAGATAAAAGGACACCAGAAACTACTGGCATTTCTGGATACAGAAGGGCAGCTCTGAGCCAGGGATTCAAGACATTAATCTGACTAAAAAGAGCTCTACTCTATCATCAGTTTCTGCAGCAAGAGTCACCTTCCTTGTCACCTCCTCAAGCTTCACCTTTATCCAGATGCTCAATGAGGTAACAGTAAAGTGAAAATATAACCTTAGGAGTGAGGGATGAGCTTTTCACCTTGGTGGTTCTATAACTCTTCCAAAGGAAAACACCCCAAGGCCATTTTCCAAAAAGGCAGCTAATTACACTGAGTTTAAGGTTACTTTATTATATTTCTTTGTTCAACAGTTTTGTATAAAAGGAACTAATTATTTACATATAGAAAGAAAACACCTAATTTCTCTTCAGAATAATCAGTGATAGTACAAATAACAGAAGAAATTTATACAGGTGGAGGAAAAAATGCAAAAATATTGGCTATCTTGATGTGGCAATTAGGGTATGAGACCTGTTTTCTCCTGCCTCTCCTTCCAATTACGGTATTATTTTCACTCAGTTTTGATCCCTGTCATTATCACCATCACATTAGCAGTAGTAATAAAACTAATTTGGTACGAATGACGTAAGGATACATAAGAAAATTATCATTACCATGAACTTAATTTTAATATTGGCAACAGTAGCTAGAGATGAGAGGGAGAAAATAATTCAAAACTGTTTTTTCAGTAAAAAAAGATTAGCAGGCAGGGAGAATTCAGTAAAACAAAAATATTTTTGCAGACCAGTCAAATGCATTATTTCAGCTAATGTTTCAAAATTAAGCATTTTTATTTCCTGTATGAAACAGCTTGTTAAAATCCATTTACTTTTTTTTTTTTTTTTAATATAATCAACAGTGAAACAAATATTGAAATGTTTGTTTGTTTGTTTCCTAAGTTACAGAAGAGCTATTGAACAGAAAAGAGAGGAGTTTAGACAAAATTTCAATAACTGTATTGTGATAGCTCTAGAGATAGAAAAAGCATTAATTAAGGTTGGGTCCTACAGAAAAAAAATAAATCACAGTTTTGTAAGTTTTGATTGTTAAGTGAACGGAGGCTCATTCTTGATCTTTCTATTTGCCGAAACAAGGTAAAACAATCAATAGGGAAAAAAAAAGAAAAAAAAAGATGGAATATGTACTTGGGGTACTGAGGGCAGCCTAACAGGCTCTCCTCATAACCTGCCACCAGTCACTGGCATATATATGGTACACAGGCAAATACAGACATAAAGACATTCTGTTCACCTTCTCTTATCAGTACTGTTGTCACAGAATAACTGCTTCCCTGTTCACCTCTGCAGTAGGAATTCAAGTGTATCTGAGAACGTAATGTGGTTGTCAAAATGACAAGAATCTTGTGTTTGGCGCTTCAATGTCTGAACAAAGAGCTAGTGGAAAATGTGTGAACTATCTTTAAAAAAACTCCTTGGATGTTGAAGTAAAATTCCCTCTGGACTTTAAGGACTAGCAGGGGGCCAGTAAAGAAAAAATATTGGTGTTGCAAGGCTTTTGAATAAATATCAGTAACATCAGACATGATCTGCTGACTTGAATTTGATATTACAGCCTACATGCCAGCCAAATCATTTCTATTTTGAACTAAAATTAAATGAGGCACTTGCTGCAAAATAACAGCACATACTACAAAGAGTTTTCTTATCAGAGATACTGGTCCAAATCCTCACCAGGCATAAATTGAAATAGCTCCTATTTAGTCAGTGGAAATCTGCCAATAATACCTATATTTCTCGCCGACCATCTTTGTATTATCATCCCTGCTCTGTCTTTAAGCAGAGCTTTTTTTTTTAGTTTTTATTTTCTTTTAAATCTTTTTGCAGAAAGATTTATAGAAGATTTTTCTCCATAGCTCTCCCAACAGCACTTTAATTCTGAGAGTTGGGATATATTCCCAGGACAGCTCTAAATTGCTTAAACAAATGTCAACTTCAAAAATGCTTAACTTGGAGGCAAGGCATCCAAGTGAAGAAAAATCTGTAAAGTAGGGAATACAGGACAGCAGTTTTCTTATTGACACAACACGAGTACACTGGTGATAGCTTGTTAGAAAGAAGTCTCAATCCACCTGCTGTAGGTCTTCTGCCAACTGTGAACTGTAATGGCAGGAAGAGTCATTATAACCTTATTAGCTAAAATGATGATTGCTCTTTTGGGCCAATACAATACCGGCTAACATCAGCTATTGGCAAGTAGCACCTTGTCAGCTACTAAGCCTGGGACACCGGGAACTGGAAGGAAATGGACTTAGAATAATTTTGTCGCTGCATCTTTTGACATTTCTCAGTAAGATATGAAAACAGTAGGCAGTTAAAGCTTCCATATTTTTCATTCAATTCATTAATCACTTTCTGTCCTACAATAACGGGAAGTCTGTTTTTAAATAATGATTTCCATTTTCCTTCTTTCAAAGTGCCTGTGCATAAGTAGTTACGGAAGTGCTCTCTAGTCCTGGGCCAAATGTTTTGTTCGTGTAACTTCACTGATACGGTCCAAAATCTCCTTCTCATTGCAGGAGGAATGTCATCCAAGTAATTAAATACAGCACTTATGAAGGGATAGTAAAATGAAATCTGCTACAGTTCCTTCAGTATTACAGCAAGCTGTATTACCTCAATCTATTAACATAATGGTAGGCACTACAGTGATTTTTATACATCTGTTCTGTGGTCAATGTGAACCATAACACCTAAGACTTGCTAGTAAAGGATTTCCATCCTGCCAGAAGATTAGGCTATGAGGTGAAAAGCATTGAAGGTACTGATAAAATATGTTCCGATGGTTTGTTTTTTTTTCTTCTAGTTCTCTGCTTGGATGGCATGCAAAACCAGATGACATTAGCATACTTTGCTGCAGACATTACCATATGCATTACTACTACTTTCACTTTACCCAGGGTTTTTTTGTGCCCTGCTGCCTATAGAGAACAAATTCTTTCCTTATTTCTCTGAATCATTTTACTATAAAGAACACTTTAGTTTGTAAATCTCCTGGAAATGTAACCCCCTCTCACTATTATTTGGAAAGCTCTCAGCCTTTAAAGGGCACTATCATAAATATGCTGATAATAGAAAGAAGAGCCAGAAATAAAAGCAGATACTGAAGTTGTTATTAGAAGACAGAGAATTGCTACTTCTTCTTTGTTGAGATTTGACAATGAAAAATAATGCATTCGCTACATGACAAATACAGGTTTTTCTCACCTTAACCCTGTGGCTTACATTTTTGTAGCCTGTATAATATTCTGATGAATTTGAAATTGAGTGGTCTGTCTTACTCCTCCAATGAAAACTATTCAGCTGTTAGCATAAGCATACTAGTAGATACAGAGGAATCTAGAAGCACTAGATCATGAATTCAAGTTTGCCCTTTTCCTCTGCTGCACTTGGACACAGAATTGGGATGAGAGCCACATGCACCATTTAAGCCAGAAATGTAGTGTTTAAACCTGGCCTCTGTACTCTTAGAATTACCTGAACAAAGTTAGACAACTGAATTCAACTTGCTAGTAAACTAAATTCATTTTAAGTCTCTTTTTGCAGCCCTATTTCTTGGCAGACCTTGCTCTGCATATGATTTCTATATTATAAGCATTCCCCTACACATATCCACTTAACTTTTCCATCTTTAGGCACATTTTATCTTTCCGGTTCCTCCCAGGCATTCATCCATCCTTTTCCTCATGCTACTGTAGACATACAGGGCAGCCACCTTGTTGTTACTTGCACTATACCTTGCATTTGGATGAATTGAGATGACTCTGGTCTCTAGGGCTGTCAAACTAGAACATTTCATAAGCAGTACATTCAGTCAGGGACTTTGTTTGTTTTTAATAAATTCCACCTTCTGAAGAATTTTTTTAGGCTTTGATCTACTCACTGTTAACTCACCAGGACTTAGAGAATTCTACTCATTACACAGAACTTCAATGGACTCTGGTGGTTTGATAGTCTAATTCTAAATTTCTTCTCATCCCAAAGAAGTCTGTCTTATTAAAGTACATCCAAAAGGTATCACAAAAAATGAGTTGATATTTTGAGTGCTGAACTGATTAAGATGTACGTTTTTCCCCCTAAAGAAAGCTGCAGCTGTTTCCGTGTCCTAGAATTGCACAAAATCTGTTCAGTGTAGAAAAGTAAGATTCTGAGTGCCATTTTCAATTGATCCATGTACAACAGTTAAATAATTGTCCTTCAGGTAGACAACTAACTCCCCTCAGAACATTACCGCACCTCAGTTGTTACAGCAGTTCTGCATACAAGCAGATGGATAAAATACAGAGGAAAAGAAGTGGGAAGTAAGGGTAAATATTTATTTCCAATTCACTTAGAACATCATTGGACAGATGTCGCATGGTATTTTGAAATTGCTTTGTAGCTAAGGAAGCAACCAAACACTAGGGACAATTTGGGATCTTTAAGAATTTGATCTTTCAAGCTCAAAAGGGAAAGGGAACCAGATGTTTAGAGCAAATAAAGTGACTTTCCACTTGGCTGTAAACTCCTAAATTTTTGGTAGATAAAACCGACTAGTAAATGGAATGCCTGTGCATGTTATCAGTAAATATATGTCCAGAAAAGACAAGAATCATTAGGAACGAGAAATATTGTATGAAAAATGAAAATTTTAACTTCACAATAAAATTAATGACAGATGAGGGCTAAATCTTCCAAATTACAACATACCTGTTTAGGGTCAATGTTAAGTAAGTATCGGCATTTTCATCTGTAAGAAAGATATCAATTTTGGACTCTCCCTGAGCTGGCTATCAAGTAAGTGTTGTTATTCCACAGGGCATCTAGTAATCTAGTTCTCTGAAAAACTGCTGTGGAAACTTGACTTATGGTGAAGTACTCTCAAAAGCAGCTTGGGAAACAATCTGTAATCTCTCGCTGTCTGATATAACAAAGCCAAACCAAACCAAAAACTTCAGAAAAAGGAAAATTAGCAAGGTCCCACACAGAAGCTGTGTATTGTCCATTAAGTTTTCCATCCAGTAAGAATTTTTGAGAGGAATCATGAACTGCACTAAATACTAAATTATTGCAAAGGATTCCCATAAGAATTACCTTAATGAAGGTGCTGCCTAATTAAATATCCACTTATGCATCTTGTCTTTTTTTTCATGTGCCTGGAACAACCTTCACTCTTGTACAAGAGACTTTTTTTTTTTCAGTCCTTATTCATTCTAATATGTTTTTTTTTTTACCTGGTGTTTGTTTGCATTGAATGCACACACACAAAGCTGTTACTTCACCTACTATTTCAAGGTTTCCATTTCCCTGGTGATGGGTTATCTTGAACCTCTTTCCCCCTTGATCTGTGGTGAAGGTGTACTTTTGTTCTTGGAGAATAACATGTCTCAGAAGTTTTATGTATTGTTTTTCTTCCTTATTGGTTAAGAATATTGGATTAATTGAATCTTCAATATAATACATCTATTCCTATGTTATGATGTTTCATGGATACATAGGTACATCCATGTTTCAAAAATTAACCATATCTTTACAAAACATAAAACTTGATGTTGTCCTTCTTAACAGCTTAATAGTTCTCTCCTTTTTATATTTTAAAATCAGATTAAAATTTATTTCAGGAATATTTAATTTATACAGGACAAAGCATGTGGTAGTGAACTAACATGTAAAACAGATATGGTACCAAAAGCTCTTTGAAGAACCTGACTTTATAAATGACTTCGCACAAAACAATTCAACCTCTAGGTAAGTCTGATTTTCAAGTATGCTTTTACTAAGAATATTACCCACCACCACACTTAAAGCTCTAGCACTTTTTAAGGAAAACCTGCCCCATCTTATTCTACACATTGCCTATCTTTTCTACTTTCTAGAAGTCCTTAGAATCCAGCAAGTGATAAGATGATAACAGCAGCATCTAGTTAAAGGGGAGAAGGAAGAGAAAATAGCTGCCCTTATTAAAAAGCTCAAAAAGCAAAATGTAGTAATGACCAGCAACTCAGACTCAAACCATAAAGTCCTAAAGAGATGAATAAGAGGGGTAATAGTTGGAGAAAAATGTGTTGTAGGATACTGTTATACACTAACATAACCATATACGGTCTGTGACTCTGCAATTAGGACCAGGTAAGTTGCATGCAGTGCATCTACTCAGTGATCATAACCATAAAATCCTCTAATATCGTGATAACCTGAAATTAGTTTTGTAACAGTCTATGTATCTTGCTCCTCTTGCCTTTGCCCTTAGTTACAACCATAAAAAGGCTGTATCTTATGCATAAGTACAAATGCTTTTAATTTAAATATGGTCTGATACCTCCACCTACAGACCTGCCTCCCTGAAAAAAGGAAATTCTGTATAGTTGGGTTTTTTTCTTCTTCTTTGGAAAAAAACCCACTTCTGAATTAACAAACATATCTGTCACAAACTGAGAATAAATAATGAAACATTCACAGACTTGCTTGACAGCACCTTATAAATTATGGTTTTCATTCCGAACAGAAGAAACAGTACAGGCCACTGTCTTTTGTATTGTAGTTTTCTATGGAAGAGATCAAAAAGCATCACAAGAATTGGTAACTGTCTCCTGGTAGACCTCCTAACAAATAAGTATGTCCTGTCCATATTTCATGTATGATAAACTGAAGAATTTTGAGGGTGAGTAACATATAAAAAAGCAATACAGAAGTGGAACATAGTGTTTTAGATCTTGACTCAGCAAGAGTTCTTGAGCTTAACTTCATACTTGAATTACAAGAGTAACCTGAATAGCAGGCCTTTTACCTGAGATGAGGTTATTGTTCCAATTCTTTTGGAAATAAAGAAAGGAAAAGACAATCCCATTTACTCAGCATTTCTTACGTTGCTATTTCATATGTTCTTATGGTTTTGATTTCCAGCTGAATCAAATACAATCACAGTCAATGAAAGAGGTGACCTCTGTACCACAAGAAAGTCAGGGCCAGAATCGTCAGTTATTAAGTAAAGAATTATTGCTTTTTTAATAAACACCTTTCACCTTCTGTATCATGAGAAAGACTCCTACAAACAACATTTCAAATGAGTACCATAATAACATGCTTTATAAGAAACAGGAATATAAACATACAGAAGTGATAACAAAATGAGTTATAATTACAGTTTAATTTTATAATCACACCTATAATGCTGTCAATCCCCAAATGGATGAACTAATAGATTATGCTTAAATCTTACTCTATTTGTAAGCTTATTCATCTTTCATGAGAACTTTTCCAAATCATACATATCAACTGATGAATGAGGACATTAAAACATATGTTCTCCTAATGGTAGAATATTATAGATTACTATGCTATACAATAACTTAATAATACTTGAATATACTGTCAAATAAATTTCTTGCTGAGCTAATGTCACTGATTTTTTGTTTATGGAATGTTCACGAAACAGACATAAGTAAAAATTATTTGATCCACAACTTCTATTTCTACTTTCTAGATTTTTAGGGGTAAAAAAGGACTAGCTTCCAGGATTTAGGAAGAGAGGTGACTTTGTACATGGATCCAATTCTATAACCTTTTTTTAACAGCTAACTATAAAAGCAAAAAGAAATGCAAAATCACAGTTGGTCTGAAGAAACAGTGCAGCAAGGGCATCTACCTTTAGCTACATTCCTGCATGGTGCTTTAAATCTGAGATTTAGTATAAAAAGGATAGGATAGCATATTCTCTTTTCTTGCTTTATTATGTGGGAAAACAAGAAGAGAAACAGCAAAAAATCTCACTAGAAACAGTGACTTTCTAGAAAATGTATGTAGAAGTATGCTCGCATACATACATACGCACACACATGCAGAATAAAGCTATTTTACCTTTGAGAACAGAAATTATCATCTGTAGCGTATTGAGAATATGTATAAAGATAAAGGTTTTTTACCGTAGCCGCCCTCTGGAGAATTTGTGTGATCCCACACAACCTCCCAATTTGCCAGCAGAAATGGTGCCACTGTTGATAATGGAAACTGGGTCCACAAAATACTGATGGCATTCTGGGTTAATTGGCATGGCAACCACATAATCAACATGAACATGCTTATCTTTTTTCTGACAAGATTTGTGGTTGGCTGAATGATTTGATTCCTTCTTTCTGATCTGACTCTGTGTTAGTGGAATTGTTTGGCATGATGAGTTTTTTGTTCGGTTGTTTGGGTTTTTAAATAAAAAATGGTATTAAAACTACCCTGATCTTCTTCACAGTGATATAAGCTTCGACAAAGCAAGGTATTGAAACATGAGGTAACATCTATTATGAAGATTACATTCATGAAAGCTGCCAGGTGACAGCTCCACAGCTGGTATTCTGGAAACAAGGCATGGCAGAAGCTAAAGCTGCAAAACGCTGTAGAAAACATTCCTCTCACAGGTCTCACCGGAGATCCGAGTCAAGGACCTTCAGAGTTCGATATGGTCAATAGTTGATCACTTAGCCAAGAAAGGAATCTGTCATGTTGGTTTTCCCCCTTTACACTTGCCTTCCTACTCCCCAGGAGGGGGTGTGGCCAGTTTCTTCTCTTTTCCCATTGTCCTGGTTCCGG
>VYZM01015008.1:141791-155456 GCA_013398915.1 Dromas ardeola | reverse complement strand
TATCTCTTCCTCTCCTCTTTGGAGAGAGGGTGGGGTGGGCCATCTGTCATTCTGATTGGCCAATCCGTCCAAAACCACAACAGTCCTTCTCAGCTATATTGGGAATAGCTAGACAGAAACTCAAGCAAACGTGAAATTTAATGCTGAAAACGTCAGGCCTCTTTAGGTGAAGATGCTTGGGATAGAATTTTGGGGAATGCTAATTTTTGAGCTAGGTGCTTTTATACTTTATGCCAGGAAGAAGGTGGACACTTGTCACTGCACAAACTAGTAGCTTTGAGAAGGTATTTAAATTATCTACTTGAAAGCTTACAAAAAAAAAAGAACATCTTTCTAGATATTTATGCAAGTATAAACTGCATCAACAACAACAGTTTTCTTATCTGTTGCTGGGCTGCTCAACAGTTTTGGTACAAATATTAGACAACTTAAAACTTAAAAAAGAAATAAGGGAACAACACACCATCTTCGGTAGTGATGGTAATTGTTTCCATCTGTTACAACAAAAATAACAAGATCAGACTGAGCTTTGGATGCTTGTTACTTTTATTTCCTTTCACTTTGGTTGTTTGCAGGCATACCAAGAACAGTGTTTGATTATAGAAAAAACACCTTAAAAGCATTCTGCAGATCATTTCCTGCTATCACACAGATTGCTGGTGTATCACTGCCAGTCACATGCATTTCCACTCACATTACATTTACCTTGCTTAGCTCCTTTATTTTACTTTGGTTTAAAATAGGTCTCAAGATTATTTTGCATGAAAATACACAGCCTGTTTAAAATTATTTCCTTTTTACTTTGATTGTAATTAAAATCAGGGATGTTTTATTTATTTAGTTAGAGAATCATAGATTCATAGAATGGTTTGGGTTGGAAGGGACCTTAATATCATCTAGTTCCAACCCCCTGCCATTGGCAGGGACACCTCCCACTAGACCAGCTCTCTTAAAGCCCCATTATTCAGTTCCAATTAAGGAACAAGAGTCAATTCACTTACCTGTAAAACCCAGGATGCCCATTTTCCAGAGAATCTGTTTTTTCTTAATGCATTTCAATAAGAATTAATAAAATGACAGAGAACTATAAAATTGTGTGAATATCACAACAAAAAAACAAAAACAAAAAAACCCCAGAACTATATATTTTTTTTTTTTCAGTTAAAAAGTGACATTACCTGCAAGGCCTCCTGTTTATTATAGAATTCATTATCATCTGGTGGTTTAATGAGGTAGCAATGGTTACAACACTTCTTGAGTTCCATCATTATGTTCAAAAAGCCTGAGGTACTGCCTTTTGAACCTTTACTGAGGGCTTTGTAATTCCTGGTTAAAATCCACCTATGATATAAGATGTACAATATAAGTAATTTCTAACCATACGTGGAAGCAAGACAGATGTAAGCTCTCAAAATATAAACAAGCTAAAGAAAAAAAAGCATCTCCCAAAAGAATGTACAAGGATACCTAACAAAAGAAGTTACATGAATAGACAGATCAGTGTAGTTCTTGAGCCCATGCTTCATAGAACTTTACTGTTGTGAACCCTAGAAGCCTCAAGTTCAAACTGCATTATAAAAAATATTATATCCCAGTAAATTGCATGTAGACATATCACTAAAACAGCACAATTTACAAAGTAGTGTTACTTACTTATAATATTGCTTCTGCAATGCACTCATTTCCATCCTCAGAATTTGCTCAACTTTAGCAGGTAAAGACTTTTCTACGTCTTTTTTAACTCTTCTCAGTAGAAATGGTTCAAGTTCTTTGTGAAGACTTGCATAACCATACTCTCTCCCTTTGCCATGCTCCTCTTCAAAATCTTCCCAGGAGGAAAACCTGGAACATTATAAAGAATGAGCGCAAAATAGTGACATAATGTGAATGACCTGAAGAAGCAAAATCCAAGAAGATAAACACAGAAGATGTACAAATATACCACAAACGCACACACACATTTGGGTTTCTTCCCCATTCCTTTCTGTTTAATTTATCCAGTTTCTGAATTTTCATCTCACAAGACATTCCAAATACTTTCCCTGTAAATAGAAGAATGGAATTTTCCAAAAAAAATTACAGAATGAAAACTACTGAATTTTAACTTCCCCAGTGGAAATACAGTATTTTTCTTTTTCTGCAAGGATACTCACCTAGATGGTTGCAGAAATTCCGTTATTACATTTATCAAGAGCAGCATGAAAAGCCAGCTGCATGGCTGGAGGGTGTGCAAGAGAACAAGAGACTACTTAATATACGCTTTGCAGCTTGTGTGGTCTAGCTGAAGCGTAACTATCCTCTGCCTAAAGACTACGAGAACAGACATGATGATCAAATGAAGAATGGGTACTAGACCACAGTGACTTTGCTTGTAATGTTCTGAAGAAGTCAGTATATAATCCATAGCTCAAATTAAATGGAGCTATGGTGCTTGGTATTTACAAGATGTCTGACAGCATCATGTGCTCTCACGCATGAGCTCTAATTTATCTTAGGTATAAACAAAGGTCAGTACAAAATAAGGTCAATACAGTAAGCTTACTGTATGCAAACCGTAACGGAAAACCAGCCATCTGACTAAAGTACAGGATACCAGGCATCTTGGCACAAGTTTGTTTTCATTAATAGTACTAACACAGAAAAGATTCAATTCTATTTCCCCAGAGCAAATCCATACGGTTTTCCTCCTAGGCTAAGATGAAGCTTTTTTTCCAAGTTCTGACCCATACATCAATCCATCATTTTTTTGGACTGCTAAGATGGAAAAAGGTGACAACTGCCACCAGCATTATTTACCAGTAGCAGCATGAAAAAAAATACATGCATCTACTTTATATGGAGTATTTAATTCTCTACCTCTATTGATTCTCAAATCACTACACTACTTCACAATAACAAACTTGACCAAAAAAATGTTTAAAAGAATCATGTAAAACTCTTCTTACTTTTCTGGCATGATGAAGTGCAACAAAGACCAAAGCTCTTTGAGGGAGTTTTGCAGAGGCGTTCCAGTAATAAGAAGACGATGGTTAGACTTAAAGTCAATTAAAGTCTTGTACAGAAGAGAGTCGTCATTTTTTAAACGATGAGCTTCGTCAACTCCTATGAACGCCCAATTCAGACCACCAAGGAATGACTTAAAAGAAATGGAGGAGTGGGGGAACATTACACAAATAAACACATTGCATAATTTCCCATGTATTATAATCAAGCTATAAACACCATCACTTTTTGGTTTATTTTCAATCAAATATGGACAGCTGTACATTTTTAGTACTAATTATGGCATTTAGATTTGCTAGATTCAATGAAAGGCTGTGAAAGCATCCCAATAAAGTATAAATTAAGTTTAAAAGGAAAAAAAATGGCCAAAAGTCTAACTCACATTAATTTTCACATGACTGGGGGGGCAGGGGGGGGGGCAATAAAAATAAAATCACTATTGACCCCTTCTTCCCACCATGCACAAACAAATGAAGTAAAAATGTTCTGCTTCTTGCCTATCTATAAAAATTTCTATATACTGTTAGAAAGATTAACAATAACTCTGTGTGCTACCACTATGGAGACAGTATTAATACATGTACACATACTACTATATGCACAATAACAAAGAAAAATTATATGGGATTTTCAGAGTTCTCTGTCACGTTTGGGACTAGGTTCTTTTTCGGTTCCCTCATGGTGGTTTGCAAAGAAGCAGAACTCTTGAACATGGGAGCAGATAACGAGAATCCCAATCAACCAGAGAAAAAGAAGTGCTATCCACTTAATGAAATGCAAAAAGGCTGAAAGCCTCACCACGCATACAGAAAACCTAGATGTGCTTAAAAAACACCCCCCCCCCAAAAAAAAAAAAAAAAAAAAAGGCAAGAACACAAACATGCACTATCGTAGTTCCAAAAACAAAAGCTATGAAACTCTCCATAAATTGAATGGCTCACAAAACAAATACATGCAACTCTAAAGAGAGTTCTACAGTGCAGAAATGATTTTTATCTCTCTGAAGAAGTACAATTACCTTATCCTTCAGCAAAATTTCATATGTTGTTAGAAGTATGTTAAATTTTAATCGTTTGGTCTGTGGATGCATCCATTCATGAGTTCTTATCTAGAAAAAGAATCAAGTGAACTATAAGCTAAAGCTAAAGAAAAGAGATCTTGCTGACCGGGATGAATTTAAGTACTGCAGTAATATAAATGTTTAATGACACACAATAATATTAACACAAAACAGAAGCACAACATATTAATACACACAAGACTGGACTTCCAACCTGCCTGTGTACTCTAAAAATATTTTTTTAAACTTCTGAATAAACAGCAAAGAATTTCTACAAAACATGTTTCACTTTAACAGTTAAGATTACTAACATTCAGAAAACTAACCAACAACCTTTCAGGAGATAAATTAAGACCACGAGTGGCTTATATATTTATTTTTACTATATCCACCTAAATAATCAAATGGCAGAAGATAGTACGTTTTCAAAGGAAAGACTAAATTTTTAATCCTATTCGCTGTTAAGGAGGAAGGAAATCTTTCATACGCTTACAGATCAGATCAAAATCAAACTTTCAATTAGCACCTTAAAACACACAGTTGTTCAGTATTTGCTCAGTCCTAACCAAAATATGGAGATTAGCAGAGGATAGGAATATGAAGCAAGACTTGTTTATCTACAAGCCATTCCAATGATAAAGAGAAATACTCACCATATTTCTGCTAGTTATATCTCCTAAGTAAACCACAGCATTCATTTGAGGAGCCCAAGTTTGAATCTCCCTTTGCCAAGATGTCAAGGTAGAAAGTGGCACGACCAGCAAGAAAGGCCCATACAACTGATGTTCGTGAAACAGGTAGTTCAGAAAAGAAATTGTTTGTATTGTTTTACCCAGGCCCATTTCATCTGCAAGAATACAGCTATTCCCTCTAAAAAAATAAAATAAAATAAAATATGGGGAGGAATTGGGCAAGAAGAAATGATTGTCTTTTGAGCATAAAAACTACTCATACAATTTTTCAAGATTTTGCAACTATACATCTTGAAGAAGTCTATTTCCATGGTTTTCCCATAAAAATAATTTCCACCCCTCATCTCCCTTCTTAATACTTGAATTAAATTAATGAAAAGCTTGCAAGTATTCCTCATCAGTCTAATTTTAAAAGTGTAACACTAATGTTGACTTTTCAGAACTGTTTGCTTTTGGTGTTTTATCTTTACTGTTGTAGGTTCTTTTGTTTTTTTAAAAATAAGATTTACCCCCATATGAAATTAAAAGCAAAGCAACAACAGAGCTTAGCTGTTTTTTGAGAAAAGCCATGGAGTGATAAGCTTTGGTACTACTTAGAGCAAAACCACTCCCCTCAGACCTCTACTTTGAGGTTACTGTATGAAACTCTCCACCTTCAAAAAAAATACAGAAAAATCAATTTCTAAGTTTTATAAATGCTTACAATTTACGAAGAGAAAACTCATTTCAGACTACACTTACTTGCACCAGGAGTGAGCAAGCCAATTCAATCCATTTAGCTGATAATCTCTTAATTCTAAACTTTCATGTCCTCCAATGTATGATGGTTGTTTCTTTAGTGCAACAAACCTTGGCCTCTGCTTTAGAACCTGTCAAAAGCAAACTGCTCATCAGTCCTACTACTTACCGGAGTCACCAAAATGTCTTCCTATAGAAAAATAGCAGTAGGGATCTACTGGGTCACCAAGTCTAGTCTTTATCCACCAACGAAAACTAGGCCATATAAGAACACCAAGCAACTTGCAGCCTGAAATTAGTCTGATTGCTAATCTAGATTTCACAATGGGAATGACATTGACTCAAAGTTTATTTTTAAAATAAACTACAATACTAAACAAGTCCATCTTTGAATGCCAGTAAAAATACTTTTTATCGACAAAATGCTACTTAGTAGTGATATTTTTCATATATATCACTATATATCATTATTACTATTCTGAGCAACCTTCAAAAATTACTTCATGATATGTATCTTATTTCTGGATTCTTAGAAGATTTTCAGATTTTTATTATCACAACTGATGTGGTGGCTTGGACCTGGCCAGCAGCTAAGCTGCCACCCAGCTGCTTACTCGCTCCCCATCCCAGCAGGACACGGGACAGAACTGAAAAGGCAAAAGTGAGAAAAACTTGTGGGTCAAATAAAGGGTTTACTAGGTGAAGGGAAAACCCCCAACCAATCAGAACAAAAACCCACAACCACAAAAAACCTACAAGTGACAGAAAGACAGAAAGGGAGTCACACATTAATTCGCCAGGAGACCGATGACCAGCAAGTCTACAAGCAACAGCCAGCTTTGAAGCCCCTGCTCAGCCCACCCAGTTTTACAGTTGAGCATGACATTAAATGGCATGGAATATCTCTCTGGTTAGTCAGGGTCAGCTGTAATGACTGTCTTCCCTCCCAGCCCACTCATGCTGGGAAGGGTATAGCAAGAAACAGAGAAGACCTTTACACTGTGCAAGCACTATTCAGCAACAGCCAAAACAATCATGAGTTATCAACACTATTTAGGTCACAAATTTAAAGCATGGGCCATATAGTCTGCTATGAAGAGAATTAACTCCATCCCAGCCAGACCCAGCACAACTAATTCACTGCAAATTACATACCTTGCAATCCTTAAAGGGAGTGGTCTTAGATTGATTTCTGCTAAAGTACTCATCAATGCGTGCCTGAAACTTTTTGGCAATGAGCGCACCATCTTCCCAGCTACATTCCGAATAAGGCAGACCCTGCCACTTACAGTAGTAGTCTGGATAACCAGCCGCTGATTTCTGATTTGAATGAGCTGCAGAAATGCACCACAGATATCTGATCAGCATTTTACTTCTGTATCTTATGAAAAAACTCATTTTAGGTAGTAAGACAACATAAACTAGCTTCATAATACAAACATTATGATAACTTTTCTCTTCATCCAAAGTTTAGTTTTGGATTAAAAACTTACCGACAGTCATATTCTAAATTTCTTAGCTAGAAAAGCAACATACAAGCAGCGAAATACAGAATTCTCAATGCTGTTTTCTGTCTGCAAGTTTGTAACATACCAATTATTCTTTCCACTATCTGGTACTGTTTATGCAGATCATCTGTAAGCTCCTGCTGGCAGTTGTAATATTCCACATCTTCTGGAGAAGCATTTTTCAGCCTGTAATGGGAATTAATTTACAACACTTATGACACTGTATAGTTCTAAAACTAAGAAAGTTTGGCAACTCTAAAGCTCTGAATGTAAGCACCGCGGGAATGTTGCTTAGAGAGCTTCTTTGAAGGGACAACTTAGAAATTCCTACTACGTAATTGTTGTATCTGGTTTAGGTGCCTCATCGTTAATGATCAAGAATGCTTATCAAGAGACACAACTACTACAGCTACAGGTAGTCATACAGCTAATTCCACAGTAAGCAGTATACTTTACAGGCTATCTTCCTGGAACAGTATTCAGGGTGGTTCACTCTGTAAGAATTCATCTTATCATTAATTTGCTACAAATCCCACCAGTATTCATCAATTATATTAAACATACTAATAAAACTGAACACCAAAAAGGTGAATTTAAAACATATGGATTTCTTCAGGTTTTCGTTCTCAGGCTCGAACCTCAGGTTTGAGCCAAGAAAAATGAATTCTTTAAAGTAATATTTTCTCGGTCCATTAGCCATCAGATTAATCTCTGCAGTGATTCCTGAAGAACTCTGATCAAAGAATAACAACAAAATTAGTAAAAAGTACAATTTGTTATTTATTCTTAAACACTACCCATCTTGTTAAAACTCCATTTATAACACCGACACTAAAATTAGGTTCAGAAGATTACGTTAAAGGAACATGTTAAAGAGGCTTCAACCTTTAAAGTTTGTCTTCCTGTTGCGTAGACACTTGAAATTATGCCCTGGATGTAACAGGTCTCAGAAATACAACAGAACATGTACATTTTACAAAATAAGTATCATGGAAGTCTACATGAAAATATTCACCATCGTTTTGTTTCCTGATCCTTTTTCTTATAGTTGTCCAGTTTCTTCATTCCTTTAACATTTTGTTGCTTCAGCGTTTCCTCAGTTTCCCAAGTGTTATGGATGTGTGACCATCCTTTCCATTTAATAAGATACTGTATTTCTCCTGGCTCCTTTGACTTTTCAAACCCAGCATTTGGGTCACCATCTGCCTCAACTGCATAGATGGTGGTTGCAGCACCCGTGGCTGAGAAAGAAACCACATCATAAGTCTTAATTAAGTGTGCATTGTCATAAGTTAACCAGTAAGAAATGTAGTGCAGAAAGTAATTAGTGATACTTTTACATGAGCATACACTTGACTAGTATCTACAGCTCTCACGGCATTACTCTTTATTTGAATGATTATGACATAAACATGTTAAAACATGCACAAGTAGTCAAAGAGAATCAAAAAGGCAACTAAAACTTCTGCACCTAACCTACAATATCTTATCTTTCCTTGTGAGAATTTTCTTTGCATTCCTAGTTTTTAAAGTGATCACCAGGGAATGCTCCACTAACGCTGCTTGTTGTCTTCTCTATTTTATTACACTCATCTCTGAGCATACAAAGGACATCTGACATCATGCTTGGTCAGCCTTGAGACATCAATAACCTACTACTAAGGGATACAATAAATCTATTTCTTCCTAAACATGTTTTACTACTTTTTTCTGCCTTTGTTATTTTATCTGGGAAAATTTTTAATGAAGTACAGTCTGTATCACAGCTGAAGCACACTAGCAGCAGGAAACAGGCTCATTTCTGAAGACAGCCAGGTAAGGAAATGATCACAGCAAGCTGCAGGGGCCAGATAAAGCCACAGAGTGGCAACAGCAAAAGACAGCACCAGCAGCAGCATCACCCGGGCAGGAAGAACGTAAGAAGCTTGGTTTTGATTACAGCAGTTACACTATGCATTGGAGCAGGATACACTAGAATTTGTGACAGCACAGGAGAAGAAAGTTTAAAGGAAGAAGAGTGCAAGTTCTGAGATGTGCCATAAACTTTAAAGATTGGTACAACTAATGGAGAAAGGTAGCTCTGAAGTGCAAGGGGCCCAGGGTTGGGGTATTTTGGGGGTTTGTTTTTACAATTAGAATCCTAACTTGCAGACTCAAACACATAAGCAGAATTGCCAGACATTGGATCCCGTTATTGCTGGAAGTATGACATGCCTACCACTATTCACAAAATACTGTTAAGAGTAACCCATTTAGGGTTCAGGTTACTAGTCAGCTCTCCTACCTATTCTATTTTCTCCACTCCACTGTATGTAATTCATACTGATCAAATATCACTAAACAGTACAAACAGTGGCGTAACAATATGGTATGTACCTATGCAATACAGAGCTATCTTCCACTTCATTTTTATTTTCTACTTAGGTATGCAATTCTTCTGCATTTTACTTTGGAAAACTTAGAAGGGACTTCAAAAACAAACATCCTTACAAATACAAACGACAAAACATGATGACTTTTTGGTAACTTTATAATTACTGCTGTTCATAAACCCCAGAGGTGACCTGTAACTGAGAACATTTGCTGAAGTTGCACCACAATGCACTCTAGGATCTTAAGAACGTGGACACACAAAAAACTACCTCCTTTTCGGCCAACTCGACTATCCATGAACTTCTCTATAGTTTCAAATTCATCTTCTTCAGGCTGTGGGACATCTTCTCCACAAACTTCCAGCAAATCATCAGAATCTGTCTTGGTTTCTTCAGCTTCTTTGTAACTAATATTGACTGTTGCCTGGCGACGAGATCCTCTCTTATCATAATCATCATCATCATCATCATCCTCCTCTTCCTCATCCTCCGATGAATCAAGTTGCCTCTTTTTCAGTACTGCACTCTTTTTCCCACTTTTTGGCTTAATTCTTGAAGACAATAAGGTATACACAATAATGATGTTTAAACAGGTACAGCTATTAATCTTCTGTATTGCTTTCCGAACACATGTATTTCATGAATGCTCAGTTACTCCACTTTCAGTTACAGCAGAGGGGAAAAGGTATTCACTAGAAAGCATTAGTATATTAACATCTTATGTACCTTTAAAAAAAAGCCCACCATTTCTTTTTTTTAAATAAGAATTAATGTTTTCATTCACAGGTACAGTGGTAGCAAATACTCAGTTGCTTATTAGAAATAGTACCACAGTATCCAAATGCATGACTTCTTACCTGGTTGGAGGTTTACGGCTTTTAACCTTGTTTTTTGGTTCATAGTCAGATTCACTCTCTTCACAACTGCTTTTCTCCCCATCTTCCTCTGATTCAGAATCGGAACCAGTTCCCGATACTGACCCTGATCCCGACATTTGCCAGTCTTCACTGTACATATCGAAAGACAAAAGAGTAACTTACATTGGGTTTTTCTTTGGTTTGTAGGTTTTTTTGTTTTGTTTTTTTAAATCAGGTATTCATCCACAGGGTATCTGCTTTGATTTCAACATTGTTCACAGATATAAAAATCTTGTAACAGTTATTTCAGCTGATGATACAGAAAATTGTCATCAATGAATAATAGGTAAGTGAAAACGCCCAGTGGCTTCAATGGGAGTTCAACCAAGTCTTCTGTTATCAAGAAGTAGATTTAAAATCCAAAATAAAACAAGAATCTGGACTTCCATATAAATTTTAGCATGAGGAAATGAGTTAACATGACATTAAGAAAACAAAGCACTTAAGAAGTCTAACTGGAAAGGTACATATTTATCAGAACTTACATATACTCAAATCACAAAGCACTGTCATGTTATATTCTGGAGAGTCCCATATTGTCTAATGCTTATGGTCCCTGTGGACCATGCGAAGAGTCAACAACTTTTGCACAGGAATCAAAAAAGGCAGATTTGAGAAACACATAGAAAAACTTGAATTGCAGCAACTTGTAAGTGGCACTGCTGCCCAAAAGCTCCCAATGAGCTCCCAAATCAGTGCTTTACAACCAGGCAGCATACTCTCAGTAAGATGACACTTGTGACTGAGCAGCAGGATCTCCTTGTTCCTGCTCAACTGAGATCTACTTTGCAACAGGACAGATGTACTCACTGATCAACAGTATCTTGCTTCAAAATCTGACTTTATATGGACAAACTGAATCTTAATAGCTTCACAAAAAAGAAAGAAAAAATCTGGTATACATTATTTTAACATAGCTAAATTTTTATACTAACATCAGTTTAGGTCTACTTGACCATGGTGCTAGAGCAGTAGTAATGTTCAAAGTTGGAATATTACCAAGAAATCTCTTCCTTAAATGTATGATCAGGAAGCCTAAGAATCACTGCTTTGATCCCTCTCTTCTCTCTTTCCTGACTTCCAGGACATTGGGTTCTGGCAGAAATTACACTTCCATTGCTCCAGTCATTCAATACAAATACATACATGTATGTGTCTATTGTGCAGACGGCACGCGGCCAACGGTACAGAATGTCTTATTAGAATATTTTTTCTGAAAACAGTAAATTAAAATAATACTAACACAAATCCATGATCCTATATTTGGAAATATAAAAACCAGATATAAAGGACCATACTGTAAGGCCTGATCATGTACCAAGTTATATATTGAGAAGCCTCTAACCTGCATGTCAGATAATAACTGCAGACATACTTGTTCAGAAGAGCCACAGGACAAAAATTCAAGCACTGGATATACAAAATCATTTGTGTATGGGTTCCTAAACTTAAATATCCTTCCTTTAACGGGGTATCCTATTAGATGCAAACTCTTTACTAACAAAAGACAGCGAATAATATCTCATGGCTAGGGAAGTACCATTTTGCATAGTTAGGGCTTTTTTTTGCGCCCCCCCCCTTTTTGTTTGTGTCGTGTGTGGCCCCCCCCGTCATTTCCTTAAGATACTATACTGGCAACCCTGAACACTGGAGTGATTCATGAATTTGGAGAAAAGGAATGATAGAACAGTTCAATTTCTACGTACCATTCATAAAAAATACAGGTCACTGCATCTCACTGCCACAATAACAAAGTATAATCCTTTTCATAACTTTTTGATCTATCACTTAGAAGGAGCTTATTTTCAGTTAAAATTCTTTGCTAGCCAGTAAAGTTAATTACTATCAGACCTATATTAACTTTTAGACATGTTCAGGGGAGGGGGAACAAAAGAATTTGGCATTGACTGAGGGTTTCTATCTTAAATTTATTGTAAGAAAATATACTTAAGTAGTTTCCCATTTCGACAAGGATTTTTAGGGACAGCCTTCAGCTCAAAAATAAACTGCAACAAAGTATTTTAAAAATAAAAGTACTGATGAATGTTTTTGAACAATAATGGTCAGACTCTTCTGCTCACAAATAAATATGATATAGATGTTCCTTTGAGATTTATTTTAAATATTCCAAAACGTTTATCAAAATTGGAAATGCCAGATGAAGATGAATTAAAAAGGGAACTCAAGCATTTCAAGTGTGCAGAAAAGAAGCATGAATTATAAGCATATGTCACTATGACAAAAAATTATATGATATTACTTATGAAAGTATCTTACTCTTTATGTTTTTTCTTCTTGGTTTCACTGGATGAGTCATCTGCAGAATCTTCACTACTTGATGAGTCCTGCAGGTGGAGAAAAAACCCACCACACCATTATCTCAAAAAGAATGAAGTACTTCTAACATTAAAAAATAAATCAGCTCCCACTTTCAAATTGGATGCATATTATTCATGTTTTACCCTCTTTATCATCCCCAGTGTAGCTGTTAATGCAAAATGAGATAAAGACTGCTATTGGTTTTATATTTATCCATCGATGAATACATTGTGCCAGCGCAGCTCTGAAGAACATCACCAAAACCCCCCTGTTTTAAAAAGAAACCATTGTGCCTATGTAAAAACAGTCACCGTTTAAGCTGCTTTAAATTAATCAAGATGATGGTTCTATCAAAATCCTAATAAAATCTCCTATCCTCAGGAACTTTCTGAACTTCCATATTCTTTCACATTTAAACAACAGTTTAAGAAAATTTTGAGGGTAGCATGTTTCTTCTTTCTGTATGCTCAAAGAAAAAACAAGAACCCTCTTAAAATTAGATTTTCCGAAAGACAATATCATCAGGATTAAGTTTAGATTAAGATTTATCCTGAAAAACATCTTTCTGAAAGAGAGTGCTTAACAATGGCTTAAATTATCATTTTAACGATAGGTGATTAAGTTCTGTGTTTAAGTTTTAATGATGAGCTGCAAAACCAGGCAAACCCAGAAATCCAACCAAATGAATGTGACTACACCGCATGATTTTTGTAATGAAGGAGAAAAAGTTTGCTTTATAAATAAATTCCATTTCATAGCCACTAGTGTCCTTAAAAGATGTTCCTGCTGCACAAAGTCAACATCTCTTTAGCAATGATTTAGGTTTTAAAATACCTCGAATACAGGTGTTGTTCTAAAAATACAAAACTTCTTTTGTAGTAAATGCTAAAAAAATGGAATGGCAAAAATGAAGTTTTCTACTCCACATGGCATTTTTTAAAACCACAGCAACATTATACAGAAACAAGCTGAAAAAATCTTTTAGCATTTTTAACTGTCTTTACAAAACTCAAGAAGCCAAAAATACAGTGCACGTCAGTATACTATGTGGCTTGA
>VYZM01015008.1:95415-120934 GCA_013398915.1 Dromas ardeola | reverse complement strand
CCATGACCCGAGCGGCGCCGCCGTGGGCCCGGCGGTACCGGTGTGCGCAGCGTGGGGGGGCGGGGGTGCGTGTGTTTGTGTGTCTGCCCTGGGGTTTTCGGTGCGAAGCCGCAGCCCGGCGACAAACAGGGCCGCCTCTCTCGGTCTTCACTACGCCGTTACAAGTGGCACCGGGGCGTCTGCAGGGAGGCTGTGCGCGCTGCTGCGGGGGGACGCTCGTCTCCGTCCGGACTGACCCCTGGCTGGGGGATGGTTTTCTTCCATTCCAGAGGCCAGACCCGCTGTTTTCAAAGCCATCTACGTGGGCCGTTTATTTAACGTGCCTCACACTCACTATCGGGGGGTGGGGGGGGAAATCCAAACAGACGAAACCCAAACCAAAAACCCAAAATACAAGAAAAAAGTCACGTAACTTGTGCTTTGAAATGTTCCCAGAGTGGCAAAGGAAAGTAGTGGCGGCTGAGTGAAAGTGTGCTGCAAACAATGCAACGCCGAGGCCACAGACGGCCTTGGAAAGAGGAAGCAGTTTACCTGCCTTCTCCTGTTTCGGAGGAACGGGTACGCAGTTGCGCTCTGTCACGCTAAAGGAGGACTGCGGGGTCATTGCTGACGGACAACCTGGCACCCAGACCTTGCGACATTCATTTGTTTAGCGCCCTGCAAGAGCAAAAGTGGTCAAGATCGGCGTGAAAACACAGTTTGCCCATCAATGGAGGGGAGGGTTGAAGGAAACGAGTCACTGTAGGTATACTCGAGGAAGGTGGTTACAGTAGCTGTCAAATCAATTCGAGCTTGAAGAGTTGCGTTGGCCAGCAGCCAACGTCTGAGCCACAGCCAGTCATCTGGAGACCTCTTGGGCCTGTAGCTTACCTAATGGTTGCTCTTCCAGGATGAGCAAAGCTGGTGGCTGGCCTCAGCGCTCAGCGGAGGGTGGGCAGCCGATGTACCCACCACCCTTCAGCTGGGATGCCGGGGTTTCCTGGCGCTGCGCCTTCCGCCCACCGAGTGGGTTGAGGGGTTGGCCACCATGCACGGTGACTTGCTGTCTGAGGAGCAGCAGAGGGTAGGTGAGGCGAATACACTAGCCCAGCTCTCAGGCACCATCCGTGGTTGATGGCACAGAATAATTTTTCCCCCTAGATTTAAAAAAAACGCACCAGGAATTGCTCAGACAAGAAAAGCTTCAAAGTTTATGAGAAGGCCGTATTACACTATGCTCCTTATTGAAGCACTTTAGCTTGCCTAAGTCAGCTTGAGAGAGAATATTTTATTGTGATAGAAGAGAGCACTGCAAGATCAAGGGACTGAAGTTTAAATTTAAGAGTGTCAAAATGAAAGTAACTGTTTTAAATTAAGGTAACCAAAACACATTACCAAGGGTAGTTCAGACCCGAATGGAAGGATTTTTGTTACTGTTAGGGCTTTGTTAATTTTAAGGAAAGAAACAAAAGAAAGCCGCTGCGTTGTTCAACCAGAAGGGACAGGCCTTATGCAGAAATTGTGGACTAAAGCAGTTACCTGCAGCAAGCAGGAGATATGACTAAGTCGATAAGAATTCTGATACATGCTAGGTGTTAGGTATACAAATGATGTGACTTACACAGATGAATAATTTGAGTTGCATAGGTAAATAACAAAACAGTTTTCATTGGTTTTTCGAGCTGGTTGCAAAACTCTAATAGGTCAATATAGATATGTAAATACAAAATTTACACCTTTCATATCAATATGATCCACAGAATCAGTAAAACCTTTAGTAATGCAACCCCACATAAATACAAATAAGAGGAAATACATTAATTTAGCATCTCTTTTGTCCTGGTTTGAGGTAAAACAGAACCAATTCTCTTTTCAGTAATTTTACTTTTTAGTTAAGGCTCTTCTAACTCTCTGAAATTAACGTCCTATTTTTCGGACAGTGTACACTCCTATCTGATATCTGTAATGAATACCAAGGAATGGTACGCAGAGAGGCTCCTGCTTGTACTTATTGCTATAACAACCAAGGTCAGCTCACTTTGTTATATGCCCTGTTGGAGGGTCGGAGGCGGAAAAGCATCGAGGGGTCGCACCTGCAGGGAGGATGGGACAGGACAGGTGACCCAAAACTGACCAACGGAATATTCCATCCCATCTGCCCCATGCTCAGTATAAAAGCTGAGGGATCAAAGGGTCAGCTCTCTTTCTTCAATGGCCAGTGTCCGAGGACGACTCTCTGTTCGCCTGCCTTTGATCCTGATCCGTGCATTCCTGAGTCCAGATCTGGAATCCAGTTCCCATGTGTTGCTGAGTCCACTCTGTGACTTTCCCAGTGCCTGCGGGTGACATCATGCTGGGAGCTCGATAGAGTTTTGTGTATATTGTATATATTTCATTATTTTCTTATTATTATCTTTTCTTTTTATTATTTTTTATTACTGTTTCATTAAAGTAGTTTAATTTTCTTTTCAACTCGTAAGTCTGTCTTTCTCTCTCATTCTTCTCTGACTTGGGAGAGAAGTTAGAGAGTATCACAGAATCACAGAATGTGATCACAGAGTATCTGTCATTCGTTTTAGTGACCAGTCCAACCCAAACCGCAACAGCTTTCTGTTTACAGAATTTCTCTCACGAACTGCTACACTTTATTTATTTGGAGATATATAAAAAGTGCTCAGGGAAGAAAGGACATGGGGGAAAAATAAATTAAATATATTCCAGCAATTCCAGTTGCTTAGCTACAGAATGCAGTCAATTCTTATCAACCATCCAAAAAGCAAAACATCAATAAAGAGGGCAGATGTTAGTCAAATTCCTCTATTTTTGCTATCCGCTCCCTCTCTTCAAGTTCCTAATTATACACAGAGATACAGTGAGTTTCGTCCTTCTCTTTTCTTTGTTTCTTGTCCTTCCTACCCCTCTGTAAGAAATCATGTATAGAAAATAGTTTTATTCTGCTAGAAAATATCTTTCCAGGCTGCTGCTTTGAGTCATGTGCGTGGTTTAATTTTCGTGATACATGTTGATTTTTAACCTGTAGTAACATCAACAATAATGACTTCTGTTAACAAAAGAAAATAAAATAGTATCCCCTTAAGTCCAATAAGTTGGTTTAGCCATTAGTACAGAAATTAACAAAAAATACCTATTCTTTCAGGAAAAGAATTAAGGGAGAAAGTCCAGGTTTTCCATTTCACATGGCAACTACTACTTTGATTTTTGCATGGTTAGAGTTACTGTTGTGACAGTTTCTACATTTAAATATTGATCACATTGCACATACACAGTTTCCTTTGCACGTTAAGGCCGCAGATCTTCCAACATTTTAAATATGAGAACAATTTCCTGGCATTCTTCCAAGTGTTTAGGGCTTCTGCTTCATTAAGAAGATGCTCATATTCTGCAAGATTATCTGCAAGGTAGAAAGGTATGACTGAATTTATACTAAGTATATTTGTAGTAGCTTATTTTAGCTATCAAAACTAACTAACTGTGAACATATGACAGAGTAAACATTAACATAAATTAATAATCAGAGTCAGTGCTAGAGAATTTTACCAACAGTACTATCAAGATTATAAAATTGTTGTCATGTATGGTTCCATTTGCAGATGCACAGCACTTCTATCCTTTTCACAGTTACACCCAGCCCAGCATGTCAGATGTCCTTGGAGAGCTGCCTTGTGGTTGCTAGCAGGTTCTGGAGACTGTTTTAGATTAATTAAGTGATACACACATACTGGCACCTGCTATGAACACCTTTTTGCCAGAAGGGCATTTATGTGCAAACTTTACCATAAACCATTACTATTGCGTAGTCTGCTATAAACACTTTTTTTTTTTTTCCCCAGCACTTCAACACCAGTAGTTTTTATATTAAACCTGCCTCCTTTCCAATGAGGATCAATTCTTAGCTTTTTTTTCACAGTCGCATGATTTAGTTAGAGGGGTGAAATGTCTTCCTGCATCCTGTCTGTAGCAGATATGCTTGCCTGTGTGCTCACTAATATGAATTGTTTCCTGAACACAGCAGTTAAAAATACTGGCCTAGACCCAAAAGATAGCCTCCATTCCCTACGTCTTCTAAACATGTCCCAAAGTGCTGTTCCTCAGCACATGCGCGTTCATTTATGTTTGAGAAATGAAGGTGCTTCACATTCAGTAACCTTGCTTGGAGTCACTGCAACACAAGGCAGTATTAAGATTCAAGCAGAATAATTTTTTGTTTCAGTAGTATATGAATTGAACTCCTAATTACAAAACATGGAAGAAGTCTACATTTTTAGTTATATTTTACTTAATAGCCTTCTTGGCTTCTTCAGTTTCCTTCACCTAGGTGCTTTTGGTAGAGTTTCTCAGCTGCGTTGGAAATCCCCTTTGAAGGTATGGTTTCACAATGGTTTCAATTAACTGGAGTTAGAGCTGTTGTGGTCCTATCGTCTTGTCTGCCATACCAGCCAAAAACTAGCCCCGCTCAAAAACCATATCCTGGGCTGCATCAAAAGAATCACGACCAGCAGGTTGAGGGAGGTGATTCTCATCCTCTACTCCACTCTGGTGAGACCCTATCTGGAGTACTGCATCCAGCTTTGGAGTTCTTAGCACAAGAAGGACCTGTTGGAGGGGTTCCAGAGGAGGGCCACAAAGGTGATCAGAGGGCTGGAGCACCTCTCCTATGAGGACAGGCTGAGAGAGTTGTGGCTGTTCAGCCTCGAGAAGAGAAGGCTCTGTCGAGACATTATAGTGGCCTTCCAGTATCTGAAGGGGGCCTTGAAGAATGACGGAGAGGAATGTTTTACAAGGGCATGTGGGGATAGGATGAGGCGTAGTGGCTTCAAACCGGAAGAAGGTAGGTTTAGATTAGATATTAGGAAGAAACTCTTTACTGTGAGGGTGGTGAGGCACTGTAACAGGTTGCCCAAAGAAGTTGTGGATGCCCTGTCCCTGGATGTGTTGAAGACCAGGCTGGCTGGGGCTTTGCACAGCCTGGTCTAGTGGGAGATGTCCCTGCCCATGGCAGGGGGGTTGGAACAAGACGACCTTTAAGGTCCCTTCCAACCTAAACCATCCTATGATTCTTTCTGAACTAGGTCACCACACAGCTGCACATGCAGGAACTTAGAGTGGTTAGACGTTGCCGCAGCAGTATCTGGAGATCTTTCTCCTCATCCCTGCAAGAGAAGGATTTTTCTTTCACAGCAGAACTGGTTTGTATTGCACCTTTAACCAATTCCTTCTGGCGTAGTAAAGTATGCATGACATTCCTATCTTAGCAGCATTTCACACCGTAAGTAATACTGACTTCTGTTACATGTAGCTTTTAGTCTGTATCAAGAGACAAACACGTGTGACACATGACATTTTAAGGACAGCTGGACAGCTTTTCTGTTATTACAGAAAAGCTGTCACCCATGGGAATGAGCTGTCTTTTTCTGAAACTGTATTACAGGTTTCTGGCATCTCAGCATGCTTCCAGGATGTGCGAGAGCGTATTTATTGTGCCTAATGTGTCACTGATTCACCCTACCCCTAGCCCCCTGGCTGTTCCTGAGTTGGGTTTGTGCTTGTAGACAAAACATAATACATGATCCCAGTTATGCAATTGCACTGCTACACAATTAGCACAATCCATTTCAATGTCTATGTTTTCAGGTTATTTACCTAAACATATCTTTTTAACAGCTGTAGCGGTTCATGTTTATCACAGTATCTTATGTTAAAGAAAAGATTTATCACTGTTCTTAACATTTAGAAGCTCTTCTGAACAAAGAAGCTTTTTCCTTTTTAAAGTAGTGAAGCCTTATATACTGTCTGGCAGTCTTCAGTGAGGCAAGATAGACACAAGAAACATCCTTAACCTTTAACTATGCACTAGGATATTTACTGGTTTCTTTGATTTTTCTTATCTTCTTCCTAAACAACTCCCACCACCACACTCAGTACTTTGATTTTTTTCCTTCTACTCTTCAATTAATTCTAAAATATGTCCTGAAGAGCTCAAAGACCACAATACTAGATATAATACAACAACAAAGAATTTCTTTCTCCTCAGTAGATGTCACATGCAGCAGGCATAGCCTAGTTTGCCCGCTTTTCATTCATTTTGTACCCCTACGGTTATTCCATTTCATTTTGCATTCTCTAAGAAGCCATCAATAGCAATTTATATAGGTAAACTAGTCATTATCCTGTCATTTAAACACTACATCTTTCTTGCCACTTTCTGCACTTTTCCTAGTTCTTTTATTTACCACACCCAGAAAGGCCTTCTCCTCCTCACTTGGGCCTCATCAACCAGTCGGCTGCACAATGCTAAAGACTGGGGACATAAAGAGTTAGAAGAAAACAAAGGTGTCAAAAAATCACTTAGTTTCTAGACATTGCTAAAAGATAAATAAGAGAAAAAGATTCAGTTCTAGGAGAATAAAGTCACTCCAAATTTTTTATGTGTTTAGCCTGTGTGCCACTTTCAGAGTACTCTTGTTAGAAATCACTTGAGTTTAAATCTGCTACTTGCTTAGGTTTATCTTCACATGCAGCTGATCAGAAGTAGTTATTTCAAAACAATTTTGTGTGTAGCTACTTACATCATAGTAAGATACAAAGTTTTGTTGGCTTTAAATGTCATTAATCTTTAGATACTTAAAATGCAGGTGGATTTGTTAACTGCAGTGCATGGAAACTGGAATTATGTAAGAAAAAAAATCCTAGCAGCTAGTTAACTAAATTGACTAACTTTGACCAACTAAGCATAGATTTTCTAATAAGTTATTTATAAATTTCTTAAATTACTTATGCAATCCCTTAAAAATATGTAAGTACATCAGCTTCAAGTAAATTATTTTCAAGTTAAACCAAATATAACAGCTTCAATCGGTACAAGTGTATACATAAATTTTCTTAACTATATGAGTTTAATTAAATTGAGGAACAAACTGATAACTGGGCAAGTATGAGTCAAGACTTTACTTACACCTCATAGTACAATTAAATAAACTTCTTACAAATTTCTGCCTTGTCTGGACAGAGTGTCTGGATGTGATCTGAACATCTGAACAGAAACATTGCTGAATGTTTTGCTGAAAAGATCGAATAATTAATTAAAATAGTGGCATGTAAATGGTTATAATGAGGCTTTAAAGTTAACATCCATCAGGACACCTGAGAAAAGTTCACAATTTTCTCTAGACTAGGTTTTGTTTGGTCTGTTTAGATTGCCATTGATTTGTTGGAGGCATTAATTCTCTCCAAAAGCAGCTGCAGGGCGTAGACCTTGCCTGCCTTATAAGCATAGTGTCTGTTAGTGTTATCTTCTCAATATTTAGCTAGAGAAAGTGTAAACTGAGATTGAAGTAAACTTTTTATTTTTTCTTAGGCAATAACCCTTAGTGTTTTCAACATGTAGACAAACCTGTGACTATTTCTTGCAGAGACATCAGTAGACTGCTTTAGACTATTTTCTGGAGTAGAAGAAAGAAATTAATTCCTGGAGACTTACTTAATCACAGTAAGCACTTATGTGTTTGTGAATAAAAATAATATATCTAGCATCCAGAGTTAAAGAAGACACTTATGGTAATGATCCTTCAAGCCACAAATAGTCTGACACAAATTGTCAGATGATAGTTTTAAATATGGCTATTTTCTTGTTAGCATACCATTTTTATAGCCTTTTTTCTTTCAAGTCAGAATGATCATATACATATGATACAATTCTTTCAGAGGGTTTTTAAAATAAATAAGGAACTTTTCTATTGAGAAGAAGAGCTTGTTAGAGGAGCTTGTCATGCAGTCAATTCTAGATTTTTCATTTGTTTAGTCATATTTTGGACTCCAATAATGAAAGGAGTAGACTGTTTTCTCTAAATTGCCTTTGATACCTTCATTCTGTGGTGATATTGCCAGTCTTTAGTTTCCTATAGTTTTGTTGTGTCTGGAAAAGGAAGGATATTTTCTGATATGAATAGAATGTGGATAGCCTTTCTTTGTTATGAATTTATTTGTCTTTGACCTATGCGTTCAATTCTTCTCATTCTGTTTTCAGCAATCTCAGATTGTTCTGCTCATGAAGGTGCAATTACAGGTTATTGTAATTATTAAATTTTGTAGCCTTAGCCCATGTCCATATTAGGAACCTGGTAGTTATTGGTCTGTGGGTTGTTTGGGGTTTTGGGTTGTTTCTTTGTTTGGTTTTTGTTTTTTTGGTTTGGTTTTTTTTGGCTTTTTTTTGGGGGGACAGGGGGGAGGGTGACACGCTTTGAAAGCCGAGAGGCTAGACATACCAAAGACAGAGTTCTTGCTATTTTAATTTGGGAATCTAGTAAAGCCTTCTTTGTTGATGATGGTAGGAAGTGGTAAATGTTTTAACAATGACCTCTACTAAGTTCTGGTTTTAGCCATCTATCATACGTGTGTATTCAATTAGTCTATAAGGTAACTTAAAGAAAACTTTCGAAAGCCAAAATAAATACTGTAAATGCCCAGGTGAAATGAACAAGTCTCTGTGAAGATTTATGTTTGAAGTTGCCTATACTTCAACTAGCAGGCTATTTGGTGCACTACTTGAGGGTGGAGCTAAAACCAGTAAAGCCTGATTCTAGATAGGTAGGTAACGTTAGTGAAGCTTTTGTAAATGGACCAATATCTTTCTAGTATATTAACTCTCACATTGAGGCTTTGGTATTATTTGTTTTTAAATGGTCTCACTTTTTGAAGTGATTATATTAAGAATTAACTGTTTTTGTTAAGTGTTCTAAATGTACTTTCTAGTTCTAATTTTAGTTGAAAATTAGCTCATAAATTAAAAATTAAAAAAAAATAAGTCATAGGCATATCTAGGCTTTGGCCAAGATCAAAGGAATCAAGAGAAGCTGAAGAAAAGTAGGCAGCAACAGTCAGCTAAATAAAACTAGTTTCAAAATGTTTTAATCTCCAAGCTTTACTGAGTCTACTTGGTTTGCACATGATAATCATTGCTGTAAGCAGCCTGCTAATACCTCACCTGAAGCTGTGATTTTGTTTCCTGGTCCTGTACACCAGAGCAGTCCCAATGTGGGTGGTAAACCATTGCTGAGCAACGGCGGCATCTGCAAACTGTTTCCACTTGCCGCCATTTTTCCTTTAGGACAGATTGTGCCTTCCTGCAATGTTTACTGAGTGCTTCAATTACCCAGAAAAGTATATGGGGTCAGTAGCAGCTTCCAAGGTGGAATACAGATTATTTTGATTCTCACCCGTCACTCTGAAAATCAGTATCTTATTTCAAAAGAGCACTTTGGTTATGAAATCATTCAGACTTTGAATATAAAAACAGAGTTGGCTATTTCAGAAAAGACAACGTGATGACTTGAGCATACCCAGCCATAAGCACACCAGCTAGTAGTTACGTTTTTCTTGTTTACAGGGTGAGACTAGTTACCTTTGTTGCAGGTTTGTGCTGTACCAGGCAGTCTCCAAGTACTTGAAAGAAGAAAAACAAATAAGTGTTCTGGGAACAGCTAACTAAGATCTTTACTTCTGCAAACTTGTGTCCTATATACCAAGGTCTCAACCTCTGTTATGTTCCCTAACTGTTCCCACTCTTGAACATCTCAGGTTCCTTTTCATGTCCACTAGCTGTGCTGTGCTGTGGGACAAGGGAGGACTAAGGCAGGAGAAGGCTGATTTGGCTTTGTCGGATACCAGATGATACCAGATACCAGGGGCATTCATTTACATCTCTGTTTATAGCCACAGAATTTATATTTTCAGAGCCCCAGCACTTTTGATAGACTTGGTTGAACTTACTACCTGATTTCAAAAGTTAATGCAGAAGAAAATAGGGAATGAAAAAATAAATACAGCCAATGCAACCATATGTTTTTTTTAATTAGGACGCTCTACTAGAAGAGTGGCAGTAACGTGTGGGAAAGAAACTAGCCAGTGTTTCAAAGACTCTTTCTGCTGTCCACTTGCAAAATACCCCTAAAAATCTAAGTTTGAAATTTCTTAACTTTCTTCTTCTTAACTTTTTTTAAAGTTACTTAACTGGCTTGAACAATGAAAAAATGTCAGTTCCTACATGTAGACTTAAGCCGTCATAAGTTTGTTTTAGAGAACTGTTATACTATTTCTAGGGTATATTGCCTCTTTCAGGTTTTGCAACAGTAATATTGTATAGGCCTTGTTCATTTAACTCCTTTCCTGCTTCTCCTATTTGCATACTGGTGTACCATGAACTTCTAGTGGTCTCCTTCCTGATCAGTCCTCCCAAATTCAGCTGTCTGGCCAGCTGGCCTGGTTGGTAGAGCGTTGGCCAGATACACATGGCAGGTGGACTGTCACAGCAAAAGGCATGGTATTGGGCAGCCATCAGGGAATATGCACCTTTGCTTATCTCCAACCGTAAGGCATTTTCTGTGCTGTAGGCCCTCCTCTGTGACCATGTGTTACTGAGAACCTGTGAACCTGCTTTTCATTTGATAAGCATTATTGTTATGTGGCCTTATGCGTAAAAAGCCCATTCTTTGTAACATGTCACTGTAGCCTTAGATTTTACAATTCACTGGAAATTAAGAGGCATAGAGTGGCATATTCCACTATATATAACACTGTATTTACACCCGGAGCTTTTGTTTTTGCAGCTATTTCAGTCAGCCTCCCTTAGCCTCCCTTACTGATATCCAAACCTGACATAGTTTACAATACAAATGTTTACAAATGCAGATGTTTGAAGCTTCCCATCAGCTACAAGAAGGCTACTCTTACCCATCAATTTTAACAAACCAGTATGTGTTACACTAGTATAACTATTATACTTGGTCAAAACCTTGAACATTGTGCCGCTTGCGTACTGCAGTAATGCAGTTTTCTCACTATAGAAACTAGTTGCTCTCACTAGAGCAACTGAAATCATGTATTGCCTTAGATTTGGCCCAAGTTTTAGAAGACAGTGGCTTTTTTTCCCCTCTCAGTTGTACCAGTAGAATGGGTAGGTCATGCTAGGAGTTACACTAACCAGTAGTCTTTTAGTACTTCAGTGCTTTTAGGTGTAAATAAGTTTATAAAAAGTAACTGAGTGTTTTCAGTGTTTGAGTCTTCAGTTTAGACTAGCTCTGAGAAGAGTGAACAGCTGACTATAATTTGAGCATGCAGAAGTTCAGCTCAAAGCTAAGGTTTGTTACTATCCCTACTGCTGATGGGAAAAATAGACCAAAGAAATCGAAGGTATCATATGTGAACTGTTTCTTCTAGTTACTGAAGGGAGGGTAAACAGGAGCTCTGTCTGAAAGAAGAATCATCCTTCTATACTTAACCATATAACATACAAAACATGCAGAGATTTATTGAAAAGGGCTATACTATATGCTGTATACAACAGTAACAATTGGGGTTACACCCGTAACTTGCTCTTTGACATAGAGAGTGGTGAAAATGAATGATGTTAAAGCTGAGAAGAGTTGCAACAAACGCAAAATATATTAATTTCTTCAAAGCATTTGTACTGTTATTAAGAATTTGATCCTCAAAATATTCCTGTGAGGCAGTATTACCCCAGTTTATACTAAGAAAATGAAGACTGAAAGTAATTACACAATAAATGAGAACTAGAATGATACAATAGCAGCAGAAGGAAAAAACGTCTACGAAATGTTAGTCTGCAGAGACTTTACAGCAAGACACTAGCGGCATAACAGTGTCTCTGACTGCATCTATTTTCTCAAGACACTAATTGCATAATTCATTTACTGCTAATGTAAATGAAAAAAAGGGCAATGGGACCTTCTCACATTTTTGAGGCCTTGTCTGAGACAGTTCACTAACATACTGAAATGTAGATCTCTGTCTTAGGGTCTTCCCTGGAAGCTGGGATAAAGCTTCTTTCTGAAGTTGTTGATACCAAGTTTTAATTCTTCTGTTAAAAGGTTATAGAAGTTAATGACTGTAAAGCTGAGAATTCACTTTAGCAGGAAGAAACATCTTAGAGCCAGGAATCTGTTAACTGAGGTAGAAGAGGGCTAAGTCAACCCTAAAACCCAAAGAAAGGTAAGAAAAATAACTTTGCTGTCAGGCTATCATTTAAGACTCTACTGTCTGGTCACAAGAGCCAAGGAAACAGGAAGAGAGGGTTTACATCGTGCTAGAAAATATCAAGCCTTGTGTGAAAGCAGGAGCAGAAAAGATAAAGATCATGGCAGGTGTGAAGTGTAGAGGCAAATTAGAAAGCCTCATACACTTGCTTAGAAGGTGACATGGCTAAGGAGAAATTGTTATGTGAATTTTCAGATTTTCTTTTTTGTTTGTTTCTTCTACAATCTGCAATTTTAAGTAAACAGGTTATTTTGTCCTTATAACTTGTCTGTCAATGAAACGTAATCCTTCTGTCTGACTCTTCTGCTTCTTCATGGTGACAAATTCCACTACATGTGGTGGGTTGACCTTGTCTGCCTGCCAGATGCCCACGGAGCCGCTCTCTCACTTCCCCTCGTCAGCAGGATGGGGAGAGAATAAGATGAGAAGCTCATGGGTTGAGATAAAGACAGGGAGATCACTTACTAATTACTATCACAGGGGAAATGGACTAGACTTGGAAAAATTAATTTAATTTATTGCCAATTAGGTTTGGATGGTGAGAAACAAAGACAAAATACCTAGATCACCTTCCCTTCACCCTCCTGCTTTTTTTGCACTCCTTCATTCCCAACTCCTCTACCTCCTCCCTCTGAGCACGCAGGGGGATGGGGAATGGGAGCTGGGATCAATCCATAATAGCTCCTCTCTGCCACTCCATCCTCCTCACACTCTTCCCATGCTCCAGGGTGGGTGATCCCCATGGGATGCAGTCTGTCACAATCTGCTCTAACATGGGTTGTCCATGGGGCTTAGTTCCTTCAGGATAAACCTGCTCCAGCATGGGCTGTCCGTGGGCTGCAGGGAAACTCCACTTCCACTGAGGCCTCTCCCACGGGCTGCAGGGGAATCAACTCCCACCAACTCCCTCCTTCACTGATGCTGGTGTCTGCAGGGCTCTTGCACATATTTCTTACTCTTCTCTCTCAACTGTTGTGCAGTGTTTTTTACCATTTCTTAAATAAATTTTCTTAGAGGGGGCACCACCTTGGCCAAGGGGCTCAGCCATGCCCTTTGATGGGTCGGTTGGAGCCACCCTGCAGTCCACCCCAGCTACCAAAATGTTGCCTTGTAGACTCAATACACGAAGATATTGGGTCACTTTTACAGTGACCAGAATGCCACTATCTCCAAAAGGTTTCATACTGTGCCCTGACTTGAGCTGCTCAGGCTGCTTGAGAGCTGGTACTCCAAAATTCTGAGAGTAAGAAGATTTTTCTGCTGTCTGACTGGATAAGCATTCCAGTGACAGTGGCACTCCTGAGTCTTAAAGGGAGTGTGTAGTATTTGTTCTAGGGCTGGATAGTCCTTCCAAGCGCAGCTCAGGAGATGCAACTCAGTACTGATTTTTGTCCCATGGAGGGCCATGAATTGTGTATGCACCAAGATGTGGGTTATGCAACAGAGATTTAGCAATTATCTCTTCCTTTTGATGGCCCTAACAAAGTAATTTGCTCCTTCATTTCCTGAGGAAGTCCTAGTAAATTGCTAGCAGTGTGGCAAGACTTTGAGGGATCTGATAACTGGAAATAATAACACTGTATTTTATTGCAGGAAGTTGTGCTCTTATATCCTTGCATTTACATGTGTAAAACGTAAAAAGCTGTGTCGCAGCAGCAGAAAGCAGGAGGTATGGAGTCGACTGTGAACACAAGATATGCCCAGCCTGTCTTTCCATCAGAGGAGCCTGTGGACAACTGGCCCCTTCATGACTAACAGAACTTCCCATCCTTCTTTAAGGAAGACAAGATCTGGAGGGAACTGGCAAGAGGTTTCAACCGGTTTCAAACCTGAATCAGACTCAGCATCTGAAATTTAAAACAGTCTCCCAAAGAGGGTGGCAGTAAGGAACTGGGAACGATGTATTTTTTTATGTATATGTTTGTAAGGTTGGGCATGTGCTTGCTTTTAGCATGATATTCAAGACAACAACATGAGTAAACATATTTGTTGGGATGGTGGCAGATCAGATCCTGGATTTTTCAAATTAGGCATGCAGAATTACTGTGCATCTTGTCTAAGTTTCTGCAGTATGGCTCTCTAGGTGCAGAACGGAAGTAAAAGCGTTGCTGTACATCAGAGAGATTTCATCAAGCTTAGTAAATTATTATGAAACAAGAAGAGGCAATAATATTGTTTAAGAAAAGCCCCAGAGGAAATGAATATCTTTATATTCACGGCAGGAGTGCATTTGGGCATTCTGTGTTTTGAAGTGGAGAACATTCAGTGATATGGATACCACACATTCCTCTGCATGCTGGGTAAAGCAGCAGTGCAGTGCTGTGTCATTTCAATGTGTGATTGTCTTTAAGAGACTCTTAATCATTTAAAGAAAACAACAACTTAAAATTTAGAAAGTGCCAGATAAGTGTATGTGGACAGCCTTAATCCAATCTTTTAGTTGGGAAACACATGTACAAATACATGAACTAGAAATCCTACTGCAAAAACACATCTACAATTTTTGGCATATCCATTTTAAAAAGGAAAAAAAAAAACAACCCCCAAACCTTTGCTATTGAAGTAACTGTTTTGCTTTTATTTTCTTTCTTTTTTTTTTCATTGTAGACATGGGGAATACAATAATATGACCAAATTAGTGAACAATACCAGGCATCTTCATTTAAAATAAACCATTAGTGCTCAAGTAGTTAATTCTCCTGATCTTCAGCTGCACTGTCATGATATGATATCATGATGTCTTGGTTTGAGGATGTCATTTATAAATGTCATAAATGTCATAAAATAAATGTCATTTATTTTAATGTCATATGGTATACCAAGCAGTTTGATAAATCATTTAAAATATATTCTGACATTAAGGAAGCACATGCATACATATTCAAAGGGAGAAAACTATTAACTTATTTTATATATTATAAAATTTTATTCCTGAGCTCCAGAAATGGGATAAATGTTAAGACTAGTGAGGAAGACAGAGGGCTTCATGATATAAAGAGAAGTATGTGCATGTGCCTTGCTGTGGTACACTCTGTTGCTATGAAAAAATTCAAGAGTTGCATTTATGAAAGTGGGAAGATAAATAGTGATAGTGAATTGCTTGAGATCACACAGTTGTGTCAGACAGATCTGGCGAGTAAGCAAAATTTTCTTGGATGCAGGAATAGAGATGGATTATGCTTGATGAGGCATCCTGTGGTGGACAGCAGAGATCTATCTTCAGAATGATGTAATTGAGGATTTCTCATACTGATTTTTAAAATAATGTATACTTTAAAGCTGTTTTTTTACTCGTTTTATCACAGTCATGTGAGATAAGTCAAACCTGAAAAAACTTCTTATGACTGACAATCCTAAAACATGAATCCACCTGTTGGGAAATGAAGATACTGGTTTATAACAATTTTGGAATTGTTATAATTGAATTGAATTAAACCAGCTTGTTATAAATGGTTATGTATAAATAAATAAATGTGTCTTAAAGTAATTCTTCCACTAGGTAAGAAATATTTGCTGTTGCAATGCTGTGGTTTTGGGTTTTTTGTTTGTTTATTTAGATTTTTTAAATTGTTTTAACAATCAGCACTTAAAAGCTTAGGGGCCCGTGTACAACTTGCAAATGAGAGTGACAGTGTGTATGTCTCTACTTTCGTTACAGAAGCCTGGATTATAGTACGGATAGATGTTGCTTTCTTCTGTACACACTAATTCTTTTGCATCATTAAAGGATCTAGGATTCTGAAGTAATTGTATTACGCAAAAGGGAGCATTGTGGAAAGTCGCATGCAAAGGATGATATTAATGCTTGTTCTGCTTTCTAAAGCATATCTTCACCAAAAATGAGCCAGAATATGATACAGTTTCTTCCTTTTTTAAGAATGAACCCTTGGGAGTCAGTCAGAATCATAGAATCATAGAATGTGTTGGGTTGGAAGGGACCTTTAAAGGTCATCTAGTCCAACCCCCCTGCAGTAAGCAGGGACATCTTCAACTAGATCAGGTTGCTCAGACCCTCATCAAGCCTGGCCTTGAATGTCTCCAGGGATGGGGCCTCCACCACCTCTCTGGCAACCTGTTCCAGTGTCTCACCACCCTCATTGTAAAGAACTTCTTCCTAATGTCTAATCTAAACCTACCCTGCGCTAGTTCAAAACCATTGCCCCTTGTCCTATCCCTACATGCCCTTGCAAACAGCCCCTCCCCAGCTTTCCTGTAGGGCCCCTTTTAGGTACTGGAAGGCCGCTATAAGGTCTCCCCAGAGCCTTCTCTTCTCCAGGCTGAACAACTGCAACTCTATCAGCCTGTCTTCATAGGAGAGGTGCTCCAGTTAATCAGGGGCAAAAAAGTTAGGGGAGGGGCAAAAAAGTTTGAGTAAGGAAGGGAGAGGTAAGAGTAATCAGAAAAGGTAGTAAATCTGTTGTTTGAGTCCTCGATTGACACTTAAAATATCAGTTTAATTCTTTGATTTCTGATTCAGAAGTAGGATTTGCACATGCATTTTTCTTTTGTGGGAACCTAGAAGTTAAACTGTTAGATCTAAGTTCTGATAAACTTTTATTGTAAGATTTAACCTTTTCATTATAAACTCAGATTTTATCTTCATTTTGGGGTGAAGAAGGAAATCCTAAAAGGTTAATTTTTTCCAAGAAAATTCTTTTCCAATAAGTCAGAATCGGCACACAGGGAGAAAATGAGACATGGACAATAACTAGTGAATACTGCAGCCTTCCAAGAATGGTTAGAGATTTCAGGAAGGATGATATAAAAGAATGGGCAAGCTGAAACTTGTGAGACTTCAACTCAGCTGGAGTGAATTTTTGTATAAGAAACAGAGATGATCACTTCCATGGCTTTGATGATCTCCTTAAAGAACTGAATAGTCATTCACCGACACGTTAAGAAAAGCAGTGCTATCATTAAAATTCTTAGGGAAAAGCAGTGCTATCATTAAAATTCTTAGGGAATTGTCTATTTCATGCTTATATGGGAGCTTTAAGTAAGCATGTGATCATGACTTCCCAGACTTTCATTTCCAATTTAAATTGCTTCCAATAAGGTGAATTATTCCCTGTATTGTGTTTTTCTTTGTACTATAAATTATACTGAGTTTTGTGGTTTGTACTATCTTGCAGGTCATTCTTAAGAAGAAAACGGGATTATTATGGTGGCTAACATTACCCAACATTAAAAAAAAGTAAATCCATTGTGCAGCAGTTCCACTCTGTGAAGCTGTTGGTAAATTAAAAATAGTACTTCTTCACTTAGGGATTCTTGATTATTGTGTAGCTGTTGTGCAAAAGTTTGTATTCAGTGCATTCTACTACTTCTCTGTGTGAGCAATTTGTGATGCAGCTGTTAATATATAAAATGTCAAAGTGTGAATCCATTGCATTAGTAAAAATTAGTAATTAGTAATATTTGAAATGAAAACTCAAACTTCTTTAATACAGTAAATTTTCTTTAATTAGTAACCTTCCTTCTTACTTCTTGAAGTAACCTGTTCTTCAGTGGAAATTCTGCTTGGAAACTAATTCCATGTAGGCAGCTTCTCCGTGTTTTAAAACTATTTTTCAAGTATGCAGCTGATGAGTTTCAGTTTAAAAGGTAGTAAGAGGGTTTAGTTTTGTCTGAAAAAGTATTTGCTATGAAAAACAAGTAAAATTTGGGGAAAAAAGCACATAATTTACAAATGTTATGAAACAAACTCGAGAAAACCATAGGTGGAAAAATCAGTGGTTGTCAAAACTATAACCACAGATGTTCTCTAGTGACAACGTAGCTTTTATTAACTATGAAATCGATACAGCTCTGTTAACTCGTAACAGGTTACACTAGCACTGCACTATTTTATTTGATGATAGCTAAAAGTTGATAGCTACAGTACTGTTATGGTGGTCTTCTTTGGTATACATAATTCCCTTTTTTTCACTGAGCCTCACTTGTCAGCTGTAGTCTGTCCTCTGAGCTATGCACTGTTCCTACTGTGTTGGAAAAGCTTAAAAATTTCGTGCTGATATTATGGTTTTGACCTGTTAAACGTGTGAGGTGTTTAACAACATCTGTCACACCAAGTTATCACATATGTTGAAATAAAACTAAATTTGTAGTATTGTTGCAACAGTTAGTGCTCAGTGACCAAATAACAGAGGAACTGAAAAGTGGCATGTTGTCATCAAACCAATTACTTTCACATAATGGGAATAATTTTTTTAATAGTTTTTACATCTGGTGTTTTCAACATCAGTAAGTTACAATGTAAGATAGTACTGGTACTTGAACTTTTATTTGAACTAAATGGAGAAAATCATGTTCTAACATGTTCTTATGTTTGTATTCTGAAACTTGATTTTGTCTGATTTGTCAGCGTGCAGTAGATAGAGCACCAGTGAGAACCCTAGCCAGACCCAATACAATTATTTAATTGAATCTTCAGTATTCTTTTAAAGTGTAAATTAGTTTTGCATATCTTTATAGTACTTTAATCTTTATAATCAAAAGTAGTTATAATTGACTTGTAATAACCCACAGTTGCTGCTCTATAGAAGGTACTTATTTGTATTAAACTAGTATGTAGGTCCACTAATTCTAAGCCATTGCTGATGACTTGCCTTTTTCTTTTTCTTCTGGATGTTTTAGGTAACTATTACATTAACTCAAAAACTGGAAGTAGAAGGATGAACTCTGCAGATAATTGAGAAATACTGTTATTGAAGCGTAATAACTAAACTAAAAATCAAGACCATCACCCTACCTGTTTCATAGTTGAATTTTTTTGTACTTAGTACAATAAAGCAGATACTAGAAAGGAACTGAGAAACAGGCAGATTGATCACTCATTGGAAAAAATAATTTGATTTTTAAAAATGCAAATACTGACCTAATCATTGAGGACATTATGGTAGATTTATTTTTGAACAACTATTTTACTAATGCTGTCTCGTTCAGAGTGTCATCATGCTCCTTCTTGATTGAATGAAGAGCACTGAACAATTACTGCTTAAGCAGGATGAATTGATGATAGAAAATAACATCATTTGTTAAAATGCAGGTGGCATTAAGACTTTAAATTAATTATTCATTAGTTATCTATGGGGAATCTCAGTATGTTATATGTTCTTTACAAGTTCTGCAGTAAAGGGAGGAGTTTCATTGTAATGTTTTGAAATGTCGTTTATTACATAAAGCTGTGCTGAAACAAAGGTTTAAGGATTTTCTTTGAAGCAGTCAATCAATCATTCTACTCCAATGTAAGATACCTCACTGTTTTTTTCCGTTATGAATTTAAAACCAGTGGTAGTGAAAGGCCTTAGTTACTGCAAAGCGTAGGATCCAATACTGGTATCTGACGTAAGAAAATCTCACAGCAAGGATATTCCCTAAAATCTCTAAAATAAACAAAATTTAGGTCAAAAGTTCAGCTTAAAATTCTTCTTTTGCTGCTGTAACGGAAGTATAAAGGCTTTTTTGAGGTACATTTTTGTAACAATAATTTATTTTTTTCCATTAAGAAAATGTAAAGAGGCTGCATATTCATTTGATCTAAAAAATAAACACGCCACCCCTCATCCCTCTGGTATGATACTAAATTTTTGCTTCCTGAGCATGTCATTCTTTACTCCCTGCCACCTTAGTTGATTTGATTCCATTGCCTTTGGTAAACTTTCTCTACCTACCTCCCCTGCCTCCCCAGAGTGAGGAGGAACAAAAGCAAATTTGAGTAGAAAAGCTTTTCTAGTAAGAGATTTGAATGAGAGCAAATGGTTTTCACCGTATTAGAAATACTGTATTAAGTATCAGCCTGTGCAGAAACTGCTGTCATTTTAATTGCAAATCAAAATGATTCTATAAAAATATGAAAGCTTGCAAAGATGTCTTTACAGTTTAGCATGGGAATAATGGGACATTCAGAATAGATTTAGTATTGAGATAATGCAGCCTTCTGTTAAACAAAACCAGCTTAATTGTCACAGAATCATAGAATCATAGAATGGTTAGAGTTGGAAGGGACATTAGAGACCACCTAGTTCCAACCCCCCTGCCATGGGCAGGGACACCTCCCACTAGACCAGGCTGCTCAAAGCCCCATCCAGCCTGGCCTTGAACACTTCCAGGGGTGGGGCATCCACAGCTCCCCTAGGCAACCTGTTCCGGTGTCTCACCACCCTCATAGTGAAAAATTTCTTCCTGATATCTAATCTATATCTACCCTCTTCCAGTTTGAAGCCATTACCCCTTGTCCTATCCCTATATGCCCTTGTAAAACGTCCCTCTCCATCTTTCTTCAAGGCCCCCTTCAGGTACTGGAAGGCCGCTATAAGGTCTCCCCAGCGCATTCTCTTCTCCAGGCTGAACAGCCCCAACTCGCTCAGCCTGTCTTCATAGGAGAGGTGCTCCAGCCCTCCTCTGGGCCTGCTCCAACAGATCCATTGTCTTAAAACTTCTTTCTTGTTAGTTACCAGCAACTTACCTATGTACCTTTTTAAAGGCATTTGTTAATTTAGTAGCCCAATATCTACTGTGTGTAGCAGGTGCAAGTTGCAGGGCAGGCATAAGTCATGGTGAATGTTTTAGAATCATTGCATATACTATTTATGCCAAGGTAGAAATTTAACTGTCTTCAGTAGGCGTGTGTGAACTGCATCAAACAGGCGCATGAGTTATGAATGACCTCTTATGCCCTGTCTTACATGATCTTTGAGTAAATTCCTGTATACAAGTTTATTTTGCAGAGTGCATGGTTCTGACTTGTGAGTACTTACTACAGGTTCAGGGAACAGAAATCTTCCCAGGTGCAAGGTAATAGACATGAGCAAGTGCTTTACCTTTATTAAAATTATTTATGGGCAAAGGTTACTGCTGAATGAGAGCACAGAGTTACTAATGTGGTAGAGGACCTTTGTTTCCTTACTCCTCATTACTTTACATCATGCTTGCAAAGTCTTAGACTTTCTAAGATGCAATTCTAGATACAACTCTAAGAACTGCATAAGAAATTCAACGCCTTTTTTTTTTTTTTTTCACTTGAAGTCTTATGCCAAAGTTTGTAGTTCTGTGTACATGGGAATGCATGCTGAGCTATGAATGAGGTTCAAAATATGGATTTATCAAAATGGCCTGTTCTTATATACAGCTGTTAGAAATAACACAAATGTAATATTTTTCAATAAGTTTGTAATCCTGTACTTCAGTTTTGTTTAATTTAAGTGACAGCTTAGACAACTTTCTTTAACTATGTGATCAAAAGAACTTTTTTTTTAAGGAGACACTTACGAATTGATTGAAAACCTAGAAGTGATCAGCAGTCATTAACTGTTAATTTAATAATTGAAACAATTGTCCCATTGCAAGTTTTAAACAAAAGGAGCTACTTAGGACAATTCCTAAATTTTGAGGTACATTCTTCCTGAAGGTTTAATAAAAGCAACCAGTGACAGTTAGGTTGTTATGACAGGTCATAGAATTTCACATGGAGTGTAGTTCCATGTCTGAAAGGGAATAGGGAATTGTTTCTGATGCATTCTTATGATGTGTCCAGGATAATGAAAAATCTTGCTGTACCTAAGTTATTTCCTCATATTCTACTAAATGTCATGTATTGGTGTTTTTAGAAACATACATAATATTACTGTATAATGTTGATCTGTTAGAATAGGGAGAAAATGGTTCAAAGTTTCAGGGAGATCATCTTCTGTAAATGGTTCATAATATATATCCTTTTAAGTGGAGGAGTACTAAATATGACATTAATTGTGGTTTAGATGATAGGTTTTTAGCTATGACAGCGTGTCTTGCAAAAAGATGCTTCAAAAGTATATGTTTTATTAGGTGGCCAATAGAGAAAGGGTCAAAGGCAGAAGTGTGACAACGTTGACTGATTTCTTGCCAGTGTCAAACTGGGACCAAATTTCCCGAGCCAGTGGATTTATGTCCATCCTCTCATAGTGTAAGCGTGCCTAGTGTCCTCTGCAACAGCCAGAAAGGATTTTGGCAGACAGGAAAGCAGTACCGTCTTCAGTTGTCATCCAGGAGAGTGTTTTTTGAGGTGAACCTTCCCTGCTTGTGTCCAAGCAAGAGAATGATACAAGGTGAGGGTTCAAAATTGTTGTGGTTTGGGCTTAACTGAAGAGACTTAACTAAAAATTAAAATTACTGAAAACAAAATTGGTCCTGTTTTACTTCAGACCAGGACAGAAATGAAGTTACAATGACTGGAAGTTTAATTGCTGGGTTTAGAAGGAGTATTTAGGAATAGTCACCTGCATAGTTTCTTTAAAGAAAAGGTTAAGAAGCAACTTAATTATGATCTGTATACACTCAAGGAAAGCCAGCTTCAGATTCACTTGGAGGTAAAGCAGCATTTTGAAATCCATTTTGGAGGGCTGAAATTAGATGCTCAGACTAGAAATAGGGTAGCTTTTTGACAGTAATTGGAATATAGTATAAAGGGTTCACATGAAGATTACTGATGTAGAAGTGCCTATATATGTACCAGGTGCCTTACTTGCAAATGTCCTACGTTCAGACACATGACAAACTTGATGCAGAAACTGTTGGTTATGGAGTTTTGGTCTGTATGGCATAACATTTCAGACTAGATTCTCAAAATGGTTCCTTACTGATCTTAAATATCTGTGTTTCGGTATTTTAGGACCTCCAAGGTAGGTGGGCTTCTGTATGGCTTATTTTTTATGGGTGCCAAAGTTTGACTCTGAAGGGGTATTTAACTCCACTAACTGGAAATTCCACAGTTTTCTTCTTTGATCTTTCTCTTTCTATTTCGTTATTGCTCAAAAAGGGATTTTCTCCAGTGGCTATATATAGTTTGTCTTCCCTTGCCTTTAGGTCAGGGTGAGCTGATTGCTGTCCTCCATTTTGAAGATCACATCATTAATTCTTCTGATTGTTTTCTGCTGTATAGTGGTGTTTTCTTGAAGCAGGAAGTGTATACAGCAGCACTAGAATCTGTTCCCAGAGTTAGAGATGCTATTTGTGGTAATACAAATGTAATATAAAAATCACCTTAAAGATTGCAAAAAAATACAGAATGGATTTGTTAATAGAGAATACTCTGTCATTACTGCCACCCTTTCTTTATATGGATGAAAACTTGAGCAGTACATAAGGCTGACTGCTGATCTTTACACAGCTTTACTTAAAGCAGTTGTAAACCAGGGCTTTATCCAAGGTCTATGCAAAACATACTGGGCTGTTTACATATGTTTGCTAGAATAGTGGATGCTATTATTTTTATGAGAAGAGTTGCTTCAATGTCTACCAGTTGATTTAATGATGCCACAACAAAAGTTAAAAAGTGATGTGCTGATTTCTGTTTTAGCAGGTGATCTGTGAATGCATAATATTTAAAAGAACAGCTTTCCCATTGCTTGTGTTCACTGCTGAACATCTGTTCTTACCTTGAGATGTACCCAAATGTAGTAATTATTCCTGATACTACTAATTTTAAAGTGCCTTAAAACCACTCAGAAATGGAAACTCTGCAAGATGATCCATGGACTGAATAAGCAAGCTGGTTGAAGTGGTGCTTCTTGCTGTTTGGATTAATTTGTTGTCAATCACATAACACAAAAGAAGTCACACACAAGTAGATAACAACTATACACTTTATATAGGTGTGTTGACACTGGCCAGCAACCCAGCCAGCCACCCACTCTCCCACCTACCTCTCCCCTCCCTCCAGTGGGATGGAGTAGTGAATTGGGAAAGCAAAAGCAAGAGAAAGTTACGGGTTGAGATAACAACAGTTTAGTAAGTGAAGAAAAAGAGGAAAAAAGAACAAGTGATGCAAAGGCACCTCCAACCAGCGGATCAATGCTGTGCTTGCCTCTGAGCCATTGGTTACTTTGGGAGGACTGCACACCCAGTTTTTAGTGCTGAGCATGTCATTACATGGCACGGGGTTTCCATTTGGTCAGTTTGGGTCCTGGCTGTGTCTCCTCCCAGGCTCTTGCCCACCCCTGGCCTAGTCCCTCGGGACACAGAGTGAGGAACAGAGAGGGCTTTGGCTCTGTGAAAGCACTCTTCAGCAATAGCCAAAACACTGTTGTGTTATCAATGCTGTTTTGGTCACAAATGCAGAGTACAGCACCATATGGGCTGCTGTGAAGAAATGTAACACTATGCCAGCCAGACCCAGTACAAGTATACCTTCAGCCCCATATGGTATTTTCAGACTATCATGCAAAACTCTATTATTATGATGCAACTTATTAGACAGTCTTAACATCTTTACGGCTTAGTTGCTACTTCCTGTTTTCTGTATGCACAGAGCTTTATTAGATATCTAAAGTGCTTTCAAGCACAGTTCTGTTATGCAAAGTAAGTTACAGTTTCTGTATGGTTCACTGAGACAACTTCCTTTGAAATTATCCCCAGGTGCATTGTGTTTATACTGAGACCTATGCAGTGCAAAGGTAAGAGAGGAAACAATATGCTTTAGCTGTTGTGCCTTGGAGAGATATTCTAGACAAGGAAATTGTATAAACAACAGAGACAGTTAGAAAGTGCTCTTAACTTTGCTAATACATCGGAAGGGCTAGAATGACTGTCACAAATCGTTAGTGTAGAGGAACTGTAGCTGGCATTACTGGTTACTTAATATGCAGACACTGATTATGGATACACAGTCCAACATTGTCCACGTCTGAAAATTGAAGGGATTTTAGATACTAAAGCAAATAGTATGTGTTTATCTTTTGGGTTTGTTTGTGCTATGATTAGAATTAGGCAACTTTTAAAAATGCCTTAAACACCTCACCTCCATCCCTGGAAAGATGATGGAACAGCTCGTTCTGGGCGTCATCTCAAAGCATGTGGAGGAAAAGAAGGCTATCAGAAGTACTCAACATGGATTCACCAAGGGGAAATATTGTCTGACTAATCTGATAGCCTTCTATGATGGAATGACTGGATGGGTAGATGAGGGGAGGGCAGTGGATGTTGTCTACCTTGACTTCAGCAAGGCGTTCGACACGGTCTCCCACAGCATCCTCATAGGGAAGCTTAAGAAGTGTGGGTTAGATGAATGGACAGCGGGGTGGATTGAAAACTGGTTGAAAGACAGAGCTCAGAGGGTTGTGATTAGGGGCACAGAGTCTAGTTGGAGGTCAGTGACGAGTGGTGTTCCCCAGGGGTCAGTACTGGGTCCAATCCTGTTCAATTTGTTCATCAATGACCTGCATGAGGGGATAGAGAGCACCCTCAGCAAGTTTGCTGATGACACAAAGCTGGGAGGGGTGGCTGACACACCAGAAGGCTGTGCCGCCATACAGAGAGACCTGGACAGGCTGGAGAGTTGGACAACAGGATGACCATGAGCGAGCAATGTGCCCTTGTGGCCAAGAAGGCCAATGGCATCCTGGGGTGCATCAAGAAGAGTGTGGCCAGCAGGTCGAGGGAAGTCATCCTCCCCCTCTACTCTGCCTTGGTGAGGCCACACCTGGAGTACTGTGTC